>JAZHYW010005064.1:0-27144 GCA_037355805.1 Ixodes ricinus
AGTATCATTTTTCACAGCAGGCTTGAAATATTTCTGCTTGATGCTGTGAAGCAACCATTTCTCGTATGTAGTGCGTAGATTTGATTGCGCAAACGCTACCGGAACACCCAGTTTAGTTATGAACAGATTGTAATTGTTCCAGAGGTTAGCTTTGGTAGATGGCGCCAGTAGGACTGTCGGTACTCCCGTCTAAGCGGTAGCAATCAGGCGCAGTGCGCCGAGCCCATTCAAGCGCAAATGCGCGAACCACACTTTAGATCAGACTTAAAGCCAGCACGCGTATGCAACCGCGTCAAGAGCCAGAAAATGCGTAAGCCGGGGCCACACTGCTTGTCGGTGATCGCTTTCGTAGACTCCTCTATACTCACAAAGCCTGGCAATACGACGACGGAGCCGTGCAAAGCCCGGTCGTAGATTTGGAGCGCGAGGATCTGGCAGCAGAGCATTTCTAAAGCCCCTCTATCGTGGGAGCAGTGGCGCCATTCATTGTTGTAGAAATGCTCCGAGGCACGTGGCCGCGCGCCGCTTCCCGGGAAATTCATGGCGCTCTGAAATCTAGCTCAGTGCTTTGCTGGCTGTGCGCTATGATCTTCCCCAAGGGGGCTGCATCGTTGCACGCACGGCTCGTGCATCGACGAACCTCTCGCTACGCTTAGGCAGAAGGGGCTTTAAGCATTTCTGGTATTCAGCGCGCGCTTTGGGCGGCGAGGACCCGAAACATGGTTTTCACACCCGACGAGAAAAGAAGCGGTAGCGCGAGAAACGCGAAGAGCACGGGCGGGCATTCTATCGCTCGGGAGAAGTGTGTCCCCGACCTCTCGCCGCAGCAGGGCGCCTGTTTCATGCCTCTCCTCTCATCTGTTTGCCGGTCTACCCTTTTCAGTTTCCTGGCGGCACGGGTCTCTTTGCGACGTCCTGCCAGGCTTTGTCAGTATAGAGGAGGCTCTTGATCATACAAACGACAGTCTGGGTAGAGAGATTCAGCGACGCGTCACCGCGAGGGCCGTGTTCGAGATGCCGCATGGCAATGAGTTCGAAGAGAACTTGGCAGGCGGCATTTGAACCACGGATATTGCGGTGACTAGTGTTTGCACACTGTCCTTTTGTATTATGTTACGAGCGGTGTTACGCCCGTTCAATCAACTGCTTCAGAGCAGTGTTGTACAGGTTCCTCCAAAACAGGAACGAAAGATCATTCCTCGTTCCTTGTCACTCTTGGAACAACAAAGTTCCGTATACGAGTTCAAGTGGTTCAGAAGGAACGGGTTCCCGTTACATTTCTGAGATTGGAGCGTGTCGTTACGTTAACGTCACGTTTGCGTATTTTTAACGTAATGGTGCGTTGGATAATCCGTCGATAAAATAAAGCGAGTTAAAGTGAAAATATCCACACCGAACTTCCGTGTCGTGTCGCCACGATCACATTTGTCCCAGTTATTTGTTCTCGGCTATCTTTAGGACACTTCCCTGTCCGTTGGTGTTGGAGGTTGAAATAGTTGCTAATAAAAACGCCTAAATGCCTACCAAAGTTGGGTAAAATAGCGGAAATAGAGACAAAAAAAAGGAACGTCATTGTTTGGAACGTTGTTCCATGGTAGGCTGTTCCGTACAAAACTGCTTGAGAGCATTTTTAAGGTTATTTATGCTGATATTTTTGAGTTGCATGAGAAAAACATTAAGAGTGCATTTCATCCATGGGCTTTACGCAGAACCAGTTCCCCCTTCCGCTTTCGCGCCACGTTTTCACCGGGATCTTAAATAGTGTAGACGCGAGTCTTCTAGCAACAAGCTGGATCGCATCACAATTCGCAATTCAAAATACTGTTTGCTTTAATTTCCCGTCGTCCAGATGCGCCGTGGATATTATAACGGAGCCTCTTCTCTCAGCACTCGATATGTACTGACGAAAACAACACGAGCTATAATATAATGTGTGTCGTAACGTTTTTCTTTGAATTCATGCCGGACACTGCAGACGATTCCGCATTGAATATTTACGCTCCACAGGATCGAAATGATTGATCCATGCCTAAAATTAGTTAGAAAGAAAAAAAAGACGCAATTTTTATTGCATATATGAATGAACCGTAGTCAGAGGCCCAGGCTTCCCGATAGAAGACATAAAAAAGGCCTTCTTTGACGTCGGGTCAGGCACACATAATACCGGAGGAAGGTGTAGCAAAGCCCCAACTGTCATCTGAAAGTGAATATTTCAAGGGATCGTTTAAATGTTAATTTCGGAGTCAATGTTTTTATGCACCATATTTTCCGCACCACTGTCCACGGACTTTACAAGTTATAAAGAAGAATTTTTACGCGGTGCGGACTATCTGCAGATGCGGCATGATTTTATTTTCCGTCGTTCATGGCGACGAGACGCGACGAATTTTGTGAATGACAATTTATGTTTATAATGATAACTTCATGATACAATTTTTTTGCTAGTCAATATAGCGGGAATATATTGAGCTGTACTGTGCATGAGAATTTTCGTACGTGTTGACTATGCACAAGTTGTGAGCTATGCACCGGCGGCGGACTACGCGCCGGGCTCGGACTATCTCAGAAGAAACTATATTTTTTCTAACAAAATTTGCCGTACGCACATCGTGTACGGATTATAGTCCGGAAAGTATGGTAATGCCGAACCACCCACGCAGACTTTCGCAACAGACCGTAAAGTATATAAACCGCATGTGAGCGATTTGGCGAGCGACGAGACAAGCGACGGCGACCCGCTTCGCTGTCGCTCGGTCAGTGGCGCGACAAAGCAAGCCGCACAAAAGCAACGGGAGCAAGCGACCAAAGCGATGAGCGACGTCTTCTAGCAATCTAAAAACCGAGCGACGCGACGGGCGACAGTGAGAAATCTTCGTCGCTCGTCGCTGACTCTCGTCGCTGTCGCCTTCGCCCGTCTCGTCAACCGCGAATCGCTTACATGCGTTTCAAACTTAGAGGTCAACAAGGACGACGGGACATGAGCTGAGGCGACAGCAGTTCACAGACATTTACTTACATATAAGTTTGGGCGGGAGGCTCCTTGGTTTTAATGTTAACGGGATGCATGCCGGATACCTCTTAGGTGATCGCCATGCAGCCTTGGTGTAAACCCACACACACAAGCACACCCCACATACACACTCACATGCATACACACAGTCATACACAATATACACACATGTACACAGATATTCAAAGACGCATATATACACACTCGCATGCACACGCACATACACTCACATGTACACACACATGCACAGACATGTACAAACACGCGTGCGCATACACACACCTACACGCACATATATACACACATAGACATAGACACATGTACGCACAGGCGCACTCACGCTCATGCCAAGAACCTAAGAACGAAACTATACAGTGAGTGTGCAGGCGAGCTGTTGGATCTTGATCATGTTGAAAATTACCTGAAACTGTGGTAAAAGATGAGAAACTTGGTGAGCGAGGTAATACTACGCAAAAATAAATGTCTGAGTGTTTATTTCTTGCGGTACCCAACTGCCGACAAGACACGGTCAGAAAGAAATACCGCTATACAAAATCGTGCAATAAAGTGGCGGACAAACCCCAATGCCGATATGTAAGGGAGCTGCTGGTTCACACAGTTCCATTTCTTACGTTATGGTACGTTACGCAGCCTTAAGTCTGCTTATTCCACAGGTCACCGGAACATCCGTACTTCCTACTAAGTGTGGCTACCAGTTCAAGGAGGTAGCCTGGCACGCGACATTGGAGACACGAATGCTTCGGTGACTTAGACGTAACGTAAGAAGTTGTTGTGTGTGAACCAGTCTTTAAAAGTTGGCCGCCGCCATGTATCTGCTCGTGTGGGAAAGCTTGCCAGAGGACGCTCACGCACACGCTGCAAATGCGTGCATGCATGGGGCACCAGGGAGGTGCCATGCTTGCAATTTTCTATTGAATCCTTTTTTATGACAAAAGCCACCAGGCGGCGCTCCAGTCTTTGACGTCCCGGAAAAGAATGAACAAAACCCACCTTAACATCACTGACTTGAAATGAACGAAGAAGCGCGAGATGCGTTAACATTTTTCGGATATTTTTATAAACCAACTTTTTTCCTCCAAGAACCTAAATTGTACAGCCGAAGGCCTCCTCGTTAAACCTCCAAATTTACTGTCCGTTCAGCTCTTTCTAGCAGTGATGATATAAGCAAGCTCGACAGGCTCGCAAAAACGGAGCGACGGGAAGTCGCTTAAGACGCCAGCGGCAGTTCATGTTTTTTAACAGAAAAAGCACAGATATTCCACAAGGGCGCAGCCATCTTGATTGTTGTAACTTCTGACATGCGTTAAAACATATTTTTGATCTCTCCACGCCGTTGGAAGGTGTTCACGAAGAATGCTTGATTGTCACACATTCTTGTTTTGCATCACCTATATATTTTTTTTAATGCGAAAGCTTTAACTGTTTCACGGGCGAAGCCGGCGTTGTCTGTAGCCGTCTGTAGCAGAAAAACGGCACCTCAATTTTCACTCCCAATAAAATACAAAGAAAAGCACAGCAACGCAATGCTTCGTCACGGAAGCCGTCGTGAAACCAGCGGGGCTTCGCCGTGCCTGCGGAGTGGGAGAGCGTGATGTCACCGCCGCAGCGCCGTGTGCGATAGGAAGACCTGGCGCGCTGCTTGTTAGAATGCGCTGCGTGTAGAGTGCCCCCCCCTTTCGCATTCGTACCGGTAAACAGTCTTAAGCGGCTCTGCCGAATTTTTCGATCTGAATCAGCATTGTATCGGCGTGCGATCGTGTATCACTACTACGTGGTGCACGTTAAACACCCCAGACTAACGGTTGTACTGCACTGGCAAAATGTCTCGTCTACAGCTGAGACACCAGACATCCATTGAGACTGATTAACTTTTGGCTGTATAAAACATCCACACAACACAATTATTATCATTGCCAGCTTTGCGTGTGAAGTATGGGAGGCTTCTAAGCCGTATAAAATAATCCAAGAAAGGCGCCCGTGGACGAGCGTCTAAATAGAAGGCTGTACCTCGAGAGCTTGACAGAACGACCGTCTTCCAAGGAGTAGATTCTTTAATGTCCTTTAGCTCCCCCACCCCTCTATGTGAAGATAGTGGTACAATTTGTATTATATAATTCTGTACTGTTAAGAATGGAACCTTCGGCGACCTTCTTCCGAGTTTCAACGCTGCGGAAACGAGTCATGACCAGTCCGGGAACGTCGCCTGCTGGACGGGGCCTACGCGAAACGAGTCCCGACGAGTACGGAACCGGCGCCTACGTGTCTGCGCCTGCGGAGACAGGTCTCAACGCGCCCGTGACGTCAACGGGACGTGTGTGCGTGCGTGCGGCTTGGTGCGCTCCGGAAGGGGAGAGAGGCCGGACCTAACTGCGGAGACAGGTCTCAACGAGTCCGTGACGTCAACGGGACGTGTGTGCGTGCGTGGGGCTTGGCGCGCTCAGGAAAGGGAGAGAGGCATGACCTAATTGCGGAGGACCATGGCTACGACGCACTTCTGGCTACGACGCGGCGGACTTTGCTACGACGCACTTGACGGCGGGTTGCTGCTGCGCACCTGCTGCCCTGGCGGGGAGTGAGGGAGAAAACGGACCCTATATAAGGCGGAGCGCGAGTCTGCTCAGGAGTTCTCTCGGATTTGACGACTGTATCGCAACCATGTAATTAAACCGTTCGTTA
The DNA here is from genome assembly GCA_037355805.1 of Ixodes ricinus. Taxonomy (NCBI): domain Eukaryota; kingdom Metazoa; phylum Arthropoda; class Arachnida; order Ixodida; family Ixodidae; genus Ixodes; species Ixodes ricinus. Next base: position 5,708 of record JAZHYW010005064.1, read on the forward strand.
CGTTACCAATTCTCCCACCTCCACTGGACCCCTGGGTTCTTCACTTCGGGGAATGGTCGTCGTCACGAGCCAGGAAGCTCCCGGACGTGCGGCTCAAACCCCGCCTCTAACAACTGGTTGGCAGCGGTTGGGATCGGACCATGCGACATCGTGCTACATCTGCGGGTGAGCGTTTGGACTTTGCTTTGAGATTCGCCAGGCTTCAGATTATGGGTAATTAATTTTGAACTGCTGGGAATCCTTAGTGTTTGACTCGTGCGCTAGGTTTAGTGTACAACCTCGCGACAAGTTTTAGAACAAAGCCAAAGCTAAAGAGCAGCGATCATGGATCTAATGAGGTTACTGAGAACAGATTTATTCTGTTTGTGTGAAGAATTGGGTGTGGAGGTGGAGCAAAAGATGAAGAAATCTGAGATCAGTAAAGCGATTTCAGAGAGCGCAGAAGCAGAGGAAATTAAAATTGCGTGGGAACTGCTTCAGAACGCTAAGAGCGAGGCTGCAGCGAGAGAGGAACGAGAACGAGAGCAGGCTGCAGCGAGAGAGGAGCAGGAGCAGACTGCAGCGAGAGAGGAACGAGAGCGAGGAGCAGGCTGCAGCGAGAGAGGAACGAGGCGGAGCAGGCTGCAGCGAGAGAGGAACGAGAACGAGAACGAGAGCAGGCTGCAGCGAGAGAGGAACGGGAGCAGGCTGCGGCGAGAGAGGAACGAGCGCAGGCTGCGGCGAGAGAGGAACGGGAGCAGACTGCAGCGAGAGAGGAACGAGCAGCGCTAAAAAGGTTAGAGTTAGAGATGGAACAACAGCGATTAAACTCACAGAACAGTAGAGTTGGGACTCCGGTGCGAGCAAGTGAGACCGAGTCGTATCAAATGAAGAAGCTCATGCAGCCGTTTAAAGTTGGGGAAGACGTGGGCCTGTTCTTAGTGAACTTTGAGAGGACATGTGAGAAGTTGAGCTTCGCCCCAGAAACGTGGCCGCAACGGCTTTTGACTTTGTTGCCCTGTGAGGCTGCAGAGGTTGTCGCGCGCCTTAGTGCTGGAGACGCGGACGACTACGACAAGGTGAAGTCCAGCCTTTTGAAACGGTACCGCCTTTCTGCCGAGGCGTTCCGTCAAAGGTTTAGAAACGCATCCAAAAAGAGCAGCGAGGGCTACTCGGAATTCGCTTACGGGCTTAAAACCAATTTGATAGAATGGTTGAAGAGCGAGGAAGTGTACGAAAGCCGAGACAAGGTAGTCGAGTGTGTGTGCCTCGAACAGTTCTTTCGTAGCATTCCGCAGTCAGTCAAGCTCTGGGTGCAGGACAGGGTAGGAGTCGACACTGTCGAAAGGGCCGCTGAGCTAGCCGAAGAGTACGCAACGCGTAGAAAGCTGAGCGGAGAGGAAAGCGAACCCGGCCGGAGCGATCAGCGCAAGACCTTCCGACAGGGAAACGGCTCGCGAGAAAACGGGCCCGAGAAGCCCGAAGCAGGACAAAAGGTCCCAGAAAAGAGCGCAGAACACTCGAACGGAGACGAGGCGCGGAAAAGCCAAACAGGGCAGTTCGAGGCAAGGAAGCCGTTCCTGTGCTACAACTGTCAGGAGCCGGGACACATAGCGGCCAGATGTAAGAAACCGCGGGTTGTGTTCTCGACCGTGACCGGTAGTGACGAGGACCTGGAGCTCCTTCGTCCCTATCTTCACGAGCTCCAGGTAAACGGAAAGCCGTGCAGGGTGCTTCGGGACAGTGCAGCGACGATGGACGTTGTTCATCCGTCGTATGTAACGCCATCCGATTTTACTGGAAAGGTAGTTTGGATCAAGCAGCTGCTCGAAAAGCACAGTGTCTGTCTGCCTATGGCGACAGTAAGGATAACTGGCCCGTTCGGAGAGCTGGTGACAGAGGCGGCTGTCTCGCAAACAGTCCCGTTGGAGTATCCCTATTTGTTTTCTAACCGGTCAGATTTCCTGCTGCGCGAAAGGGGTCAACAACTGGGAGAAGGACTAGTTCAGTCGTGTACGAGGTCCAAATCGCGTCAGCTCGCCCCTTTGTTAACGAGTGATCCAGAGCCAGAGGCAGCTGACGGGGAGCAAGCACTCCCAGAGTTGAAGGCAGAGAAACGGGATGAGGGGGACCAGGTTGTAGAACAGCCTGACCTCGTAGCAGTAGAAAGCGTACGTCGTCCCAACGCGCCGGTGAAAAAGGCGGAGGAAGACGGGATCATTAGAAGATCTCTCGTAGCTCCGACGTCACGTAACTTTGGTCCTCTGCTACGAGCAGACGGAGTGTCTTTGACAGTCGAGCAGAAGAGCGACCCTAGTGTGTCAGGGTTTCGCGGTACAGCTCAGGAGATTGCTAGGACCAATGTGACGGGGCATGAAAAAGGCGGATTGTTTTATCGGCGCTATAAGGACCGCATTTTCACGTCTAGAAATCACGTGAAAATCGATCACTACGACTTCAGGGCAAGAAAAAGGAAAGGCAAATTTAACGGCAATGCCGATGGGTTGAGCAGATTTTTCTGGCATCACGAAAAGCGGGAGTGATGATCTCAGAGGTCTCCGTCATCCACGGGAATGAGGATCTAAGTGGGGGCACTTCGTTAAAACCCCAACAAGACCTCACAAATTGCAAAAAGTTTTTGTCTTTTGTATTTTGTTCATAGTGACCTCTTTGGAAAAATGAGTTGTGTTTTGGCGACAGCGGGTCTCGATACCCGCAATTGTCCTAAGGTTTTAAATTTGTAGTTTTTTTTGCAAATTTTTGTAATCCGTAGTCCAGTCTGGCGGGTCTCTGGCGAATTCCGAGCGTTTGACTGCGGTGTGGCGTGGTGTTGTGTGGGACGTTTCCGCTAATGCCTCCGTTGTAAGAGGTTTGGGAGTTTGTTGGGTGCTTGCAGCGTCTTCTCAAGGCCTACTCCAAGCCCACCTCTTCAGGCCAGCGATCGTACCACCGGCCTTTCGAGGTTTCCCTGGCCCCGGAGGGGCTGTTAAGAATGGAACCTTCGGCGACCTTCTTCCGAGTTTCAACGCTGCGGAAACGAGTCATGACCAGTCCGGGAACGTCGCCTGCTGGACGGGGCCTACGCGAAACGAGTCCCGACGAGTACGGAACCGGCGCCTACGTGTCTGCGCCTGCGGAGACAGGTCTCAACGCGCCCGTGACGTCAACGGGACGTGTGTGCGTGCGTGCGGCTTGGTGCGCTCCGGAAGGGGAGAGAGGCCGGACCTAACTGCGGAGACAGGTCTCGACGAGTCCGTGACGTCAACGGGACGTGTGTGCGTGCGTGGGGCTTGGCGCGCTCAGGAAAGGGAGAGAGGCATGACCTAATTGCGGAGGACCATGGCTACGACGCACTTCTGGCTACGACGCGGCGGACTTTGCTACGACGCACTTGACGGCGGGTTGCTGCTGCGCACTTGCTGCCCTGGCGGGGAGTGAGGGAGAAAACGGACCCTATATAAGGCGGAGCGCGAGTCTGCTCAGGAGTTCTCTCGGATTTGACGACTGTATCGCAACCATGTAATTAAACCGTTCGTTACGTTACCAATTCTCCCACCTCCACTGGACCCCTGGGTTCTTCACTTCGGGGAATGGTCGTCGTCACGAGCCAGGAAGCTCCCGGACGTGCGGCTCAAACCCCGCCTCTAACAGTACATATCTGACCTACCTCAGAGTTAAAGAGCAGACATTTCGCAAATTGTTTTCCAGGCATACGGGTTGAATGGCTAATTGCCTTTATTTTTATTCGGATAGCTACTGCTTGATATTCGGCCTCCACGCGTGACGCCATGTTTTCCACGATGCGTGTCAGCGGAAGACCTCGACGCATGGAACCTTTCAAGAAAATGGCATGTTTGCATAGCTCAAAGCATCGAGTAGTGGAAGTATACTTCCAAAACAGAGTTGTCACACCGCTTTGTTGTGTATTAATCGTACTGCTCGGTTTTTAGGTTCTTTAAGAGCGTGAGCGAGTCTCCCCAAAGTAACGAAAACCTCCAATCGGCAGTTTCAGTTCAATAATTTTAGAACATGTCACTCGTTGTCAAATTAAACATAACGTCCAACGTATCCAGTCCTCCCGCAAGATGTTGCGCCCTAACAAAGTCACTTAGGTCGTATATGAGCAAGTGACGGTAAATGGATGGCCAAGTCTACAAAGTTATAAAGTGCGAAAAAATAAATTTCTAGCTAGAATAGTGCTTATTACGTTTAGACAAAACTAAAAAAAACTCCTGATTTTGATTGTTCGTGCACCGAAAAGTCCGTGCACCGAAAAGTCCGTGCACCGAAATGTCCGCACACCTAAACGTCCGTGTGCCGAAATGTCCGTGCACCGAAATGTCCGTGCACCGAAAAGTCCGTGCACCGAAAAGTCCGTGCACCGAAGAGACCGCACCGAAACGCCCTACACCGAAACGTCCTACGCCGAAATGTCCGGATCCCATTCGAAACATGGCTCTTGCGGTGACTCGTCTTCGAATCTCTATGCAGACTGTCGTTTGTATGATCAGAGCCTCATCTATACTTACAAAGCCTGGCAGATCGCAAAGAGACCCGGCCGCCGAAAGTGAAAAAGTAGAGCGGCAAACAACGGATGAGAGGATGGATGGATGGATGGATGGATGGATGAATACGGCTGAGCCCTTTGGATCGGGCGGTAGCTTACGCCACCTAGCCAATTTGTCTTACCATTTAAGCTTAGAATATTTAAATGTGAAAACTATATACACTCCGCACTGAACAGAAAGTGAGGCTATAAAACCCCCTTGCCATCAGTTAATAAGAAAATACCTAGTTTTCTCGTGCTTTCTGCCACCATTCACTTAATCTTTGCTTGGTAATCTCTACTGTCTTGTAATCCACTTTTCCTTCGCTGTCTCTAAAACCCAATGACTTTATTAAATCTATGTTGTCTTCGGTAGGCATAGGGTGAAGCCCTTTACAGTAGAGTATCAAGTGCTCAGCCGTCTCGTCCACCTCTCCACAAGCAGCGCACACTGTATCCATTTCCTGGTACTTCGCTCTGTATGTTCTGGTTCGCAAAACACCTGTCCTTGCCTCAAACAACAATGAGCTTCCCCTAGAATTATCATAAATGCTTTCTTTGGCAATAACTGTTTTGTTTAATCTATAGCTTTCCAGAGCCCTCTTTGTCTGCATTCCCTCTAGCCACCGATCTCTTTCTGTGGCCTTAACTTTCTTCTTAACGGAGACCTGCTCTTCCGTAACCCCACTATAGCCTAAAAACTTTCCTCTTAATTTCCTAGTGCGCTGTCTCCACTTTGTGTCTATACTCCTCATGTATAAAAAGCTAAAAACCTTTCGTGCCCATTGCTCCCCATCCATTTGCCTCAACCGATCCTCAAATTCTATCTTGCTCGCAGCTTCCCTGCCCTCAAATGACGCCCATCCCATGTCTCCTTGCACTCCCTGGTTTGGCGTTTTGCAATGTGCCCCCAAAGCCAGCCTACCTACTCCGCGCTGTTTTATTTCTAGTCTTGCATGCACTTCGGATTTCATGCATAGCACTGCGTTTCCAAAAGTTAAACCAGGCACCATGACCCCTTTCCAAATCTCTCTCACCACCTCATACCTGTTGTAATTCCAAAGTGCTCTATTTTTCATTACAGCTGCATTTCTGTTGCCCTTACCTATTATATACTTTTCATGCTCACTGAGATATGCTGCACCATCACATATCCATACTCCTAGATACTTGTATTTACTAGCTCTCTCCACTGTAATATTCTGTATCTTCAGCCTCTCAACTTCATCATCGTTAAAAATCATGACTGCTGATTTTTCACTACTGAATTCTAAACCTAATTCCTCCCCTTCCCTACCACAGATGCTCATTAATTCCTGTAAATCTATCCTGTTGTTAGCCATTAGTACGATATCATCTGCATACATCAATCCCGGTAAGGATTGCTGAATTTTTTGGCCTAGCTTACTGTACGAAAGGTCGAATCCAAGCCCACTCTTCTCTAGTCTATCCTCCAATCCTCTCAGATACAACATAAACAGCAAAGGCGATAACGGGCACCCCTGCCTAAGGCCTCGTCCTATCTCTATTTCCCCTGTTGCCTTTCCTTCCCATGTTATAATCACCTTATTATCTTTGTAAATGTTCCTCAATATTGCTGTTAGTCCTTCATCTAGGTTTAAGCTCTCCACTATGTCCCACAGATTCCTTTGGTTCACATTGTCATAGGCACCCTTGATATCCAGAAACGCCAGCCAGAGCTGTCTGTTTTCTTTTTGCGCTATTTCTATACACTGTGTTAGAGAAAATATATTGTCCTCCAACCTTCTTTGTTTCCGAAACCCGTTCTGTAACTCGCCCAGTATGCCCTCACAATCTACCCATTCCTCCAGTCTGTTCTTTATAATCTGCATTACCAACCTGTAAATAACTGGTGTCACGGTTATGGGACGATAATTCCTAATATCAGACTTATCTCCCTTTCCCTTATATATCATACTCATCCTACTAAGCCTCCATTCATCTGGAATATTTCCTTTTGTTATCATAGTGCTCACTACCTCCCTTAGTTTTGCCTTAGATTTAGGACCCAAATTCTTCACCAGCTTGATTGGGATACCATCTGTGCCTGTTGACGTGCCACTAGGGACTCTTCGTTCCGCCTTTTCCCATTCTCTTTGTCCAAAATCCGCGATGTCACAAGCTGGACTGTTACTTCCTTCGGTTCTCCTATCTTCCACATGTACCTGTTCCCGAAATTTCTCCTCCATCACTGCTCCTATATATCGTATCGCATCATCTCCCTCTAATTGATCTCCCTGATCCGAGAGTATGAACCTCTGTCTAGCTTGCGTCGTTTCACCGAGTGAGTTCAAGTGCTCCCAAAACTTCTTGGCTGCGTTTCTATCTTTCTTGCTTACATTACTCATCCATTCTACACCCTTTCTCTGAATTTTCGCATTGATTAAACTGGATGCCTCTCGGCGACATGTTATAAAAGTGTCCCATCTTCTTTTTACTTCCGTTTCTGACTCCCCACTACGCTTGGAATACCTGTGTTCTCTAGAGGCTTCCTGACGTTTTTGTATCGCTTGCTTCACTTCTTTGTCCCACCAGCTTTTTGGTCTATGTCCTTGCTTCCCTTTTCGTTTACTCTTAACTTTGTCTAGTTCCAGAACAAAAAGTCTAGTTAGGCTCTCATAGGTCCAATCTGTATACCGTTGCCCTGAAACTGCTTCCTCTATTCTTTCAGCAACTATTTCCAACTCTTTGTCGCTGCAGAAAGTTTGCTTTGAATTATGTTGTGTAGGTTCAGCATTTACTTCTCTGGCAAAATTCAGCTTAATACGTTTGTGATCACTACCAAGACTTTTGGAACCTTCTTCATCTATTTTCATTACTTGTAACTTACCATATATTTTGTGTGACATGAGTACGTAATCTATAGTTGAATGTAGATTGCCAGTTTCCCACGTTATGTGCCCGTCACACTTCTGACTGGTATTACATAAAACTAAGTCATGCTTTTCCACCAGTTCTAGTAATAAGCTTCCAGTTGAGTCCGTATATCCATCCAGACCCTCGATATGGGCATTCATGTCTCCCATAATAATAATTTCAGAGCCTTCCCTAGCTTACTAATGTCTCTTGATATGCAATCAATCATTTTTCTGTTTTCCTCTTTAGCACCTGTCCCTGTCCATAAGTAAACAAATCCAAGGACTGTAGACTCCCCAGCAACTTTTCCTTTAAGCCACAAATGTTCGGCGCACTCCTTTCTGATCCTTTGAAAGTTCATGTTCTTCTTAATAAATGCTCCAATTCCACCTCCCTTCCTCGTTCCCTCCATTCTGTTGCATTCTTCCCACACATAGTCAGGGTTGCAAGGTGGCTGCTCCATGTCTCTGAGATGTGTTTCCACGAACCCATACACCACTAAATCCTCCTTTCTTAGTTGCTCCTCTACCTCTTCCCATTTTAGCCTATTTCTACCACCCTGCATGTTAATATATCCAATGTCTGATTGTGCTGTTTGTTTATGCCTGTTCTTACGTTTTCTCCTCTTTTTAACCCTGGGTGCCTCTCCTGACTTTGTTGGGTTTTCAGTTACTTCACTGTCCCCAGGGCCCTCGGTCCCCCCAAAAAAGCAGTCACCGTGCGGCCCATCCTATCCCCCACCCTGTAACCCGTGGCCTCACTGTAGTGAATGCCATCTGCAAAAGGGCGGGAGCCAGCCTCGTACACTTCCCTGTTTACTTCCATTACGTCGTACCGAAGCTGCCGACTCATACCCTTAATTACTCTGTTGGCTTCGACAACCCTCCTCTCCGTTACCCAGGACTGCCCCCGAACTTCTGGAATGGTGCACACAACCACGTGCACATTCTCAGACACGTCCCTCAGCTTACGTATTCCCACGTTTAGCTGCTTTCCGAGGTTCTGGCTCCTACCCTGGAGCACATCATTAAGCCCCGCATGAACTATTACTAGGTTCTTTCCCTCCCGGTTATCCCACACCCCCTCACGTGCTGCGGTCATAGCATCCACCATACACTTCCCTGACTGGACCTCTACTGTTACCCTCTGGTCTCCCTTCACCCTGTTCAGTACACCCCTCTTAACCCGTGCTACGTTAGAGCTCCCCACTACCAGCACCCTAGATCCCCCTGGTACCTGCGCGCCCTTGTCCTGCGACTTATCTCCTGTCACCTGGCTGCCCGACGCCTGCTGCTCGAAGGCGCTATTGAGCTGAGGGTCACTCAGCTCTCCAGCGTCATCGGGCCCGTCAGTCAACAGGCTGGGCTCCCGACCACCAGTGACCCCAGCCTGCGGACTGGCGGTTCGTCCCGCTGGAACTGACACTTCCTCCTTTCTTCCCTCGCTACTCTCCCTCGCTCGAATTACCCCTTCCAGGCGCTCTACCCTACTGTCACACTCCCTCTTACGCTCCTCTAAACCCGCCTTCCATACTTCCCCCATCTCTTCCGCCTGCTTCTCGAGGCCGACCCGCTGCTCCCTCTCATGATTAAGCTGCCTAGTCAGCTCCTCAACCTGGGCCTCGAGACCCACCCGCTTCTCTCCTTCTGCCTTAAGCTCGGCCTCAATCTCCCGAACTCTACCCTCCCATTCCCCAGTTACCTGCTTAAGCTTCACACAAAGCCGACACTCGAAACTCACCCCCGCCGCCTCCTCCAGACTCCCGAAACCCGTCTCCTCTAGGTAACACCACCTCCCACACCCCTCGCACTGCACCAACTCGTCCCCACCCTTGTCATGCCGACCCAAATCTAGACCCATGTCTAGACCGGGAACAAACCGTCACTTCCCGCCAAAAATTCAAACAGCCTACTTTGCGGAACTAACTTCTTAGTAGCCTCAACTAACCGCAGCTGCTGCTGTTCAAACCTAACACTGCTACCGCATAGTCACTTCCAATCAACTCTCAAAAAGAGAGAGAAAAGAAGAAAACTGGCACTTAGCTTCGGATGCTCGAGGAGAACCAGGAAACACGTCCGCTCACCGCAACGGCCACACGGATGTGTCCGTCACGCGAGGAGAGCCACGTGACTGGCGCCCCGCTGCGGCGAGACGCCGAAACACACTTCTCCCGAGCGAACAAGTGTGTTTCGGGTCCTCGCCGCTGCAAAAGCTGTGCGCTGACGTCCAGGTTCCCCGAGAAATGGCTCTTGATGCTCTGTGCTACCAGATCCTCGCGCTCCAAATCTGCGACCGGGCACTCTATGGCTCCGTCGTCGAACTGCCAGGCTTTGTGAGTATAGAGGAGGCTATGGTATGATCGATAAGCAGTGTGACCCCGGCTTACGCATTTTCTGGCTGGACGCAGTTGCATACGCGTGCTGGCTTTAGTCTGATCTAAAAGGTGGTTCGCAGATTTGCGCTTGAATGAGCTCCGAATGTGCCGTGCTCGTTTGCTACCGCTTAGACGAGAGTACCGACAGTCCTACTGGCGCCATCTACCAAGTAACCCTGGAACTATTACAATCTGTTTATAACTAAACTGGGTGTTCCGCAGCATTTGCGCAATCAAATCTACGCACTACATACGAGAAATGGTTGCTTTATAGCACTGCCAGAAATATTTCAAGCCTGCTGGGAAACAAATGACATTGAGAAATTATCAAAAGATGTACGCGCAAATTGGAAGTGTTTCCAGGCCTACCGATAGATGGCGTCAGCGTGCCAGCGTGTTCTCTCGCCGTAAGCGATTCCTAAGAGGTACAATGAGCTCAGGAAAACTCAAACGGAAATGTGTGATTTCTCTTAACGCGTGTCAACAGTGACCTTATCATTGGAAGTCCAGGTATTTGAACGAGTTCTTCTTTTGGCCGCGTCTTTATCGCCAAGTTCTTCCTCGTCGACTTCGTCACTGCGCGGACCTCGCGTAGAAACCCGAACGACGTTTCTCACCCGTCGTCCCCTGGGCTGTCTCTCCTGTTCGGAAGAAAAATAACAAAAAGGAAAACGAAAATAAAAAGAAGGAAGTACGACGTAAAACTACTGCGCGTAAATACCGCCCCAGGAGTCCTCCCGAAAAGAAAAAGCAAAACACCTCGAAAGGAAAGCTGTGGCATTAACAAGAACAATAAGCGAGCAGGGAAGCGAGGAACGGAACAATCGCCGGCCTGCCCGCGCTCAGCCTGCCTGCCTTGTTTATTATTGGGATTGCTGTTTGTTCCGCTCGCTCGGCTTTCCTTTATTCGCCGTCTTTTTTTTTTTCTTGTTTTGTGTGTGGGGGCGCCTTTGCGTCTCGGGGGCGCGCGGGTCCCGTGGCAGCGCTGGCTCGCGTTATTTCCGGGTCCCCTTTGTCTTGGCCAGCGACACGACCAGGGAGCGCGGAGTCGGTGGGCATCTTTTCGCCCCGTCTTCTTTTCTGTGTTATTTTATTTCCGAGCTGTTATTGGTGCCCGTTCCTCCGCTCGCGTGTTCCTTCTTATTTCTTTCCAACCGAACCGTCTCTTTCTTCGTCGGTTCACTTTGGAGGACGATCACTTATATCCTTTCTTCTGCTTGCTGGCCATTGTCCATTCTCTTGGTTGGTTCGTATGTTCCTCTCGTTAGCCTTCCTTTGTTTTGTTTCGTTTTTTCCCCTTTCCATCTCTTTATCCTCAAACATCCCCAAATCCTTTTTATTTGCCAGTAATTTTTGGTGGAAAAAAGAAAAACTAAATTTTTCGGTCTTTCCTTTTCTGGGTCGTTTTTCGGGCGTCGTCTGCTTGTTCCTCCGTGTCCATCTGCTATGTACCGTTCACTGCCGTCTGCTCTTGTCTTTGATTTCCCGTCTTCTTTTTGTTTTCTTTGCGGCATCTCGGAAATTTTGTACTTTTTTCTTTTTTTTCTTTTCTTTATTACGCTACAAGTTTGTCCCTTTAGAAATCTTTTTCCGTGAGTGACATTGTTTCCCCCTCTTTATCGCGGTGAATAGCCTGGGGTTGTTCCCATCTTTCCGCGTTCCTTTCATTCATGAACGCTCGCCGGAATGTGTCCATCCGAGTAGCAGAGTTAATCGCCATCTTGATGGCGCCATTTTATATTTTCTTTCTTACGCGTTGCGGAAGGGCTTTGTGGTTCGACGACCGCGGTTAAAAGCAAGAAAGCCCGAACGGGTAAATAAATGGGGCCTTGATTTTACCGGGGGCTTCAACGCAGCGTGACTGCCGCCTGAAAAGGGAACAAAAGCGTTCTGCTCTGAGCTTCGCAAATTTTGCGGAATATTCACCTTCCTTTCTCGGGAAACAATAAGCGTTACATTCGTTTGCTTTTCTTGTAGTTTTGGTAAGCCTTTCTTGATGTTGTTGTTGTTGTGTCTTCCGTTTATTGACCGTTGTGGAAGGCGTAGAAGAACTGCGCGAATTAACATTTGGAGGTTTGCAAGACATCCCTTTGTTTCTTGCGGAAAGTCTAGAATGTTTAGCTTACAACATTCAACAGCGTTTGCGTGTTGGATACCAGAATACGTAAACACTCAAAGAATAAACCGTACACAGCAGGGTCGTTTCGTTTCAAATCGAACACAATAATCGGGGTGGGTATTTTGATTTTTTTCTCAATTAAATATATATAATGACCCTATGCCCCCCCTAAAAAAAAATTCCGCCTTTAAAAAAATTTCTTTTTGTTTTACGAAAAAATAATACGTGGAGCAAGGTGAAAATCAAAAATTTTGTGTTTGATTTTTGTACAAAGTTATGTTACTTGTTATGCATACTGAAAATATTAAAATATTTATAAAATTTTTTCGTGTAAATCTATTGTATGCCGAGTATTTTTTTGTTATACACTTGACAAATAAGCCAAATTCCATTACCGAGATACAAAAATATGCCAAACATTGTACCTTTGACGTTCGGGTGACATATTTGGAGCCTTGTATCTCCATATTCTTTTTAATTAGGGCTTCCCAAATACTCTCCCTCGTGTAGTCCTATTCGTGGCCTATAGGCTGATAGTACTTTTGTTGGATTTATTTCACTCAATTATTTTAGAATAATTTTCAAAATCCCTAAGAACCTATATTTGGTCCTATTTTGAAGCTGTTTTATTTAAAAATATATATTCTTTATATTTTTTATTATTTCTCAGTCATATTGCTTTTCTAGTGGCGTGATCTGAATCCACCTCTCTCTCTTTTTTTTTTGTACTTTTGCTAGAAGACGTCAAAATCAGATCCATGCACCGGATCGGCAAAAAGCTAGGTTCCGCTAAATTGGCTTTTCTTTCAATGTTCATATCTTCTAAACTCGGGGTCAACTTTCTGTGGCAATGCAGTCAAAAGTAGAAGAGCGTTGCGCTCGCGCACTTTGAGCGCCGATCGAAGCTGTTCAGGAGCGCGTTTCGAGGAGCGCTCGTGCTGAGCTTCAATGGGCGCTCAAAGTGCATGAGCTTACGCGCTCTTACTTTTGACTGCATTGCCACAGAGAGTTGACCACGAGTATAGTTTTCAGCCTGAGGTGTTAAATATTTGTGCCACATCAGTGACAAGATTCGTGTTTGGGTGAATAATGCTATTCGACTAAATTAAAGATGTCCCACCCTATCGGCCACACGAAAAGATCCACTCTCCATTTTCGTGGTCAGATTATTTTTCAAACAAACACACTTCCGCTAGGGTTGAAAGCACTTAGAACTAGATTGAATGCACAGCTGGCAGGTAAACATTTCTTCTTTCCTTTCAATTGACGAAGGTCAGCAATACTCAGTTTTCTTTGTCCAGCTGGCACAGGTACAGCAGCATGACCTTGTGACCAGTATGGTGACAAAGACCCGTGAAAGATGCATCCCCTTAACCTATAGTGCCTAAGGCCTGGCCTACTACCACTTAGGCACAGTTCCTTTAATCTTTCCCTTTCTGTTTGCACAGATTGTGCTGCCACTACGTCGGCTTGCGTTGTCGCAATAGACGCGCTGCTTATGCACATCACGCATGGTTCGGCAGTTGAAAAGCCGTAGCGTCTCTGCATGTTTTCTAGTCGTGTTCTTATCCTAAGGAGGAGTTTACCAACTCGATCGCCACAGCTATTAAAGACCACACCAACGAGAATATTCAGATGGACCAGAGTTCTCCTGGTGCCACAGCGACGCAGCTAACATTGACGTTTCCTGCTTCAGCCTTTTACAGTCGCAGTTGATCCTGTCCGGTTTGGTCAATGGCCAACTCTCCACAGTTCTAGTCGAGTGTCCTGCGCTGACTACGATGGTCGCCATAAAAAGAACATATACTGGAATGGACGTTTTCGCTGTGTGAAGTACCTGAACATGAATCTGCTGAGGTCAGCCCCTGACCCCCACAGCATCCCAGCAGTGAGGGATACCGACATGCTGTGCCAGAATCACTTCACACGTCTGGGTGAGAAACCTTCAGTGTCCCGTGCCTGCGACTCAAGCTCAAGTTCATTGCCCAAGCTCTGTCTCTGAGCATGAGTTACTGAGAAGCATGAATGATGAGGTCTCTGGTGGCGGACTAGAAACCACCACTGAGAGTGTCGTCGGCAATCAATCCGAAATACTGAAAACTTAATGTGAAAAAAAAGCAAGGCGAATAAGAAATGGCTTTCATTAGAAATGTCTAAAAAATTGGTTACTGCTTATAGCACAGAACCAAGCAGCTCGAGTCTCCCAACAGATCGTTCTTGCTTCACTTGTGGCGACTGGTGGCTTGAAGATCCGCCTAGCTCTTGTCAAGGCGCTGACAAACCAGGAGAGGTGCCAGCTTTTGACACTTATCCCTGCCAGCGTTACTTTTACTGAAGCAAGGAAATTAATTCCAGAAGCATCGAAATACCTGTTGCGCAAGACGAGACAACTGCAGACTGACTGTGGTTTCTGGAACGTCAGATCCATACAGCGGCTACAAGATCAGCGACGATGTACAGTCCCTTGCAATATGAAGAACCCACTGGGAGCGCGTGGCTGAGGCGGTGGCTGGCCGGGGGCGCTGCAGAGCGCCCCGGGCGATTCCATTCTGCTTCGAGGGGAGGACGCTCAAAACCGAAAGCAGAAACTGATTAGCGCGTTGCGCTTTAGCTGAACCCCGAGTGAGCATCCTCCCTCGAAGCTGAATGGAACTGCCTGGAGCGCTCGCAGCGCCCCCGCCAGCCATAGCCTCGGCCACGCGCTCCCAGTGGGTCTTTCATATTGCAGGGGACTGTACTACGCGTGGCGACTGAGTATCATACCAACGATGATCTTGATTGTCCAGTTCAAAGTCCGAACAAAGAAGATTCTATAAACGTCATTAAGGATGGCAAGAAAGAGTAGTAATCAGAAGATTCATAGCAAGGACTATTCGGGAGACGTACCTAATGTTCAAGAAAGACAACCCAGAGACTAAATTAGGGATAATGAAATTTTACTCGCTCCGTCCGAAGTGGGTGAAGGTGAATCCAAAACAAATCGTATGCGCCTGCGTGTGCTGCACAAATTTTGAACTTTGTTTTTCCACCCTGAACTCTTTGAGCGAAGAAGCAATCACAAAGCAGGAGCTGATGTCTATGTGCCTTTGTTCGGATTCGACACGCGCTTGTTTCGGATCCGAATGCAAGGAATGCCCGAACACCCGTAATCCTATGTTAGAACTTTTAGAAAATTTTAAAGAGGAGCAAGTAACATTCTGCGTGTGGGAGAAAGGAGATCTAATTGAGAAGACAACTCAACCACTAAGAAATTCAAAATTGGACCCTTCGGTTCATTGCGCATGATTACATTCGGAAACTTCAAAGATATGAAATGCGGCTCGTAAAAAGTGAAGAAATTAAGAAGCGCGTTGTGCTTCATTTTGATTTTGCTGAGAATTGGACCGTTTCACTACCGAATGAAGTTCAAGAGTACCATTGGCACAAACGCCAGCTTTCGATTTTCACGTGCGTCGCATCAACAGCTAAATGTCGACGGAGTTTTGGCGTCGTGTCTGAAGACCTCTGCCACGACCCATCACACGCACTGCTGGCAATTCGAAGGATTGAAGAATGACTAGTAGACAATGTTCCGGTTTATTCAAGCGTCACCTATGTTTCTGATGGAGCTGCATCTCACTTTAAAAACCGATACCAGCTTTTCGTCTTCAAGCACAGCGGCTCTGATAAAGCGAAATGGTTGTCCTCGGCATTCGGCCATGGCAAGAACTCATGCGACGGAGTTGTTGGCTTACTCAAGCACCTTTCCACAGTGCACAATTTTCGTTACCGAGACGAGGTCTTAATAGGGACGTCGCAGGGCTTCGTCGAAAAATCCAGAAACAAACAAGTAACGTCGTCCTTTTTGAACTTAACAATAGGAGACGTTGAGACATTCAAGCAACAAAAGCAAGAAATGGGGCATATCTGTACAGTCCGTTTGCAACCCAAGAACGAAGAGGGCGAGGGTAAGACGGGCGGGGAGACGAGGCAGCAGACGGAACGCTAAAAGAGAAGGTTTCCCCCTCTCTTCTCCAGCGTTCCGTCTGCTTCCTTGGCCCATCTTACCCTCGCCCTGCAACGGATTATAGGTGCTTAGATGGGGATACACCCTTCGCGGGATCCGGCCAACTCGTCGAACCAACTCGTCGACGGCCAACTTGTCGACGGCCAATTCGTCGAATAGGCCAATTCGTAATGGGGCAATTCGTCGAAGGGCAACTTGTCGAAAGGGGCAATCTGTCGAAGGGCGACTCGTCGAATGTGTTGAATGGCGGTCCGAGGTAAAAGTTCGTAGTTCCTTGTTATCTTTTGACCTAAATTTTTATTTGTGTTTGGACTAGGGACAGCGCCTTTCTTAGATTACAAGTGCGGAAAGAAAAATTGCAAGAGGGCGAAGACAGGACAGTACATTGAGACAAGTTGAGAAATGTTAATTTCGGGATCCTCCTTTTGTTGGTTTCTTCTATTTTTGAATAATGAGCCACCGCAGACTGTCGAAGCGAAGCTGCGTGACTGAGTGGGCCAGGTGGGTTAGCATTTTTGTTATGAGCCGCCGCAGACTGTCACCGCGAAGCGGCGTAGAAGCGGGTGGGCCGGGTTAGAGTTCCTGCACGGGCGCCTAAGGAGCCAGAGTTGCCGCGTTCATCCCCGTAGCACCGTCCTTCCTGCCTGGCATGTTGATCCCGCTCCTCCCACGTGACTGAATTCGGCGAATAGCAGGCGGCGCGTTCGAGGCGCGCGGCGCGCGCAAAAGCGGGGGTACGTACGGCGGGGCGCGCGCAACGTCTACTTCTCCTGCACGGCACTTGGTCCGGCTCCTCACTGATCCTGATATCGGCGAATCGCCGGCGCGGCGGCGCGTGGAAGCCGACGCGCAGCTCTGGCTCCCGTAGGGAGCCTATACAGGAACTCTAGGCCGAGTAGGGTGACACGCGCCCCAGTGATACACGCGTATACGACGCAGTGATCGTCCCCCACTGCACCGTGAAAACGAAGAAAGCTGCAAGTTGTCATCTTCGACAAGAAAGAAGAGCTCACTGGAGGTCCATTACCGTGCGGCGATGCTACGCGTTACTATAGGGCACGATTTGCTGTAATATTTTAGGACAAACAATATATGTATTATGGCTTTGAAACAGCGGCGACGCAGTTAGCCTCTTCGACGGGTTTTCCTTCGACGAGTTGCCCTATGACGAATTGGCCTATTCGACGAATGGGCCGCCCGACGAGTTGGCCGTCGACGAGTCGGCTTTCGACGAGTTGTCCTAGACCCCACTCTTCGCATGTTTGGCCCAAAATGCAAGTCCCTGGTCAAGAACTTTATGTGACAATGGCTCGAAGTGTTCCGTCTGGTCCCTAAGCCCGGCGTGACTACGCGTACAAGAAAGACGGAAAGTGAGTGAATAAGTGACTGCATATCGTTGTCAGGTAAATATTTCCTTGTTCGAGAACTGGATGACCCAATATCAACACCGTATAGTGCTTCCCGTGGACGGTGAAAAGTGCGTACTGAAATGTGTGTAACCAGTATATTTCAGTTATATTTATTAACGTATTTCAAACAAACAGTGCGTGTTCCGTAATATAGTGTGCTTGTTTCATGTAAATACTTATTATAATAAGCATTTATGACATATTTCGTTTATAATTTTCAGTTCTAATTGACCAATTCCTGTTCCTAATGTTATTTAGAAATCATTCTTGTTTCCGATGGTAGGTTTAATCCTGGGACCCACAAGCACACAAAGGAAGAACAAGCTTCTGATATTTTTGTATGCCCGCTTATGCATTCAATTGGCTTTTACTCTCCTTACAAGTAGGTTTCTGCGTTTTCGGATAACTCCGAGGAACTCCGAAAACACTCGCCGGTAAAAAATTTGTCGATTCGTATTTATCCGAAAAACTCCCAATTCCGAGACTGCCAGTTCTAGAAACTCCATTGTTTGTTTTATCTTCGTTTGTTTTTATATTTTCTGAACAACTTTGGTGCTTCTCTTCTTTTTCGTTCTAACTTTTGTGAGTAAGCTCCACAAAAATGTTTTTGGCCCCCTGTCAACGAAACGTGTCATTAAACGAATATGGTTTCATGTATAGACCGACACGCGGAGCGACTCTTGTTTACCAACACGGCTGGAAAGCCGCGCATGCGCGGTAGCTATGTGGGCAAAAGCAGCCCGGCTCTCCATGTTTTCGCCATTGCGCTCTATGGCGTGCGCTCGTTGTTGAGGTTCTAGGGACGCTTGTATCTTTATTTGTGCGTCGTATTTCCTGACAAGCGTATGTAGTATGCTATGCCCGACTATTTGAGCTCGCTGCCCGAGCCTGAACGGCAGCGGTATCGAAACAAACTGTGCGTGGACGGCGTTGCGTACGAGGATCCGTACGCCGTAAACAAGGCCTGCTGGACTTCCGACGTAAAGTTGCTGCCACCGAAGTCGACGGCTCACGTCATAGTTTATTTAGTTTTTTTCGCCAAGCCAGTTCACGGCCGACACGGTGCAGTCGTACAAGTCTCTCGAGAGCCTACGATTACTTCGAGCCGGTTTCCGCACTGCCGGCGGGATCAGCGAGACTGTGGGTCTGCGGAAGTGTATTCATTAATTGATTAAATACACACAGCGCCTTCAAGTCAAGGTATGATATTTTCCTACCTTCATGACCATGCTTGACAAGCAGTAACGCTTTATCCGTTCTGCAGTCTTGGCGGTAACACGTTACAAGTAACGGCGTTGCCGGAAACGTACTTTTGCAGTAAAGCGCGAAACACATGTACGACGAAACCGTCGATCCGACGTCCGACCACGCAATACGACGGTCGGAGGCGGGGTTTTCAACGCTCTCCGTAGCTACGAATACCCTCGCCCCCAAGGTCATTCCGGCAGTCCGCACGTCGGATCGGACGGTTTCGTCGTACGTGTTTCGCGCTTCGGTAACCTTCGTGACGTTTTGACAGAGTAACGGGTAACGTACTTACGCTACTATTTCAAGTAACGTAGTTACGTTAATCGTTACTACTTCCCAAGTCTTAAAAAAATTACACTTCATTTTTTTCGTGTTTTTAGGCTTCAAGCCATGTTTTTCCTTGCGTTTTCTCTCGTGAGTATTTGGGAGAAACCGTAAAAAGAGATAAAAATAATTATGTTCAGTTTCCGCATGAACATAATGTTTCTCTGATATGTGACCTGTATCGTCAAAACCGTAAAATGTGTTAAATCATAATTTAAAAAAGTAACGCAGAAGTAACGTGCGTTACTTTTTATCGGTAGTTGTAACACGTTCCTTTTATTTTTAGGTAACGTAGCTCAGTAACGCGTACTTTTTATTTGCAAGTAACGAGTAACGTATTTCGTCACCTTTTTTCGGTAACGCCTACAACACTGCCGTTCTGTCGCCGATCCCCTTCTGCTGGGTAGCACGGGCGTAGCGAGCCTCCGACGAGCGCTTGGCCGATGCTTTGTGCGCGAACACCATGGGAACAAAATCCGGGTGGTCTCGATCAGACAACGGTTTCCCTGCACATAAGCAAGCCTCGGGACGGAGATTGAAATGGAAGCCGCGCTTGCCTTCAAGAAAGTGTTTGCCGCACAAACGGTCGTTCGCGCGAGGCGACCATTTTTTCGATCCACGGATATTATCCACCTTCTATGCCTTTCAGAGTCTGCCGGGAACTTGTGGAAACTCATTCCGCTGCTGTTCCTTTTTCATTTCGGTGCAATTAACGGCAACGCAGCTTCGCGGCATGCTGAAATGCTATGACGCCCATGCGAAACGTGCGCGCTTTTGCCCACACCACCCGGCTCCGGCGCGATCGCAGCGCCGCCACAGCTCCGTGACGTCAAGCCCGCGTGTCGGTCTATAAAAAAACTGGTGCCCAAAATTCGCAAACTGCTGTTTTCTGACTTCTATTCGCTGCAGATAAAAGCCGAAAACTCAGAATTTTCGTGTACCATAAAAGAAAGCTGCGAAGAAATCCAAATTCGTTCTAGAAAATAAACTTCTATAAGCATTGTCCGAATTTTCTCAAAAAGAAACCCCGAAAACGCAGGATCATACATATAACCCTCGGCTTTGCGCTTTTTTACTAGTTTTTAAAACAAATTTTCAGTTCAAATGTGTTTTATTGTAATAATATACATCTTTAATTGAGTCGAGAAAGCTCCGTCCGTTTTGGGGGAATGTCTTTAATATTCCCTCAAAGAGGCTCTTCTAATTGAAGCGACACCAACCTGCAGTCTTTCATGCTAAAAACTGAAAGGTATAAACCTTGCAACGAAACCAACTTGCGCAAACTACCGTTTTTGCCGATTCGGGCGCGTGTTGATGTGTGTTTGACGCAGTGTTGTACACGTTCCTCAAAAAAAGGAACGAAAGCTCGTTCCTCGTTCCTTACGATTTTTGGAACGCGTTCCCGTTACAAGTTACATCTGTGAAAAAGGAACTCGTTCCCGTTACAGTTTAAAAAATGGAACGTATCGTTACATATACGTTACATTTGTATTTTGCTAATTACTATATTTAGTTAAATCAAGCAGAGTTTTTGTTTTAATCTATCCTATTAGTAGTCAACATATGAGTTTGTATGTCGTCATGGAAGGGCAACAGCAGAAGAAAACAAGCGGAAGCAGGGTTTCATTTGTTGATATATTCAAGTTAAAAATCTCAGCTTTTACCCATATACATGTTTGTAGTGGACGATTCAGACGAGCCGAATGTACTTTTACCCAACATTGTACGAGCGTTCTACAACAAACCTCACACGTTTCAATCTAACTAAGTCCCTTGGTCGAACTTAACAACAGTTGCTTCTCGATGTTGCTGTCCGCAAGACGAGCAAGTGGAGGAGAGGGTAGGGCTTTTGGAAGGTCAGTCTTAAAAAATACAAATACTTCTTTGTAAGGTTGGCTTTGTTGTTCTTTTTGAAGGTGAAAAACAAGAAAAGAAATAAAGTTTTTTTTTATCTTTTAAGTGACCAATGTTCGGGATACAAGGGTGCGTTCGATGTCTGGCAATCTGTGATATCGTTGTATACAGGTCTCGTTATGGAAGTTCACAAGTGGCTGTAGTCGGCCTTAGATTTCTGGGTGTATGAGGATTCGTGGAACCAAAGAAAGTAGCTGAGTTTGAAACAACCCTCTTTCTTTGTCTTTTCCTACGACTAAAAGCCTTGCTTTTTGTACCGCAGTTTCGGACACTCAAAAAAGAATCAATGTCCACCAGCTCTCCTGCACCCGAAACTGTTAGCAAGCGAGGACCACACAAAATAATCCATAAGATTAGTAGCCAAAAAGGTAACGAGATCCTGCACTTTGTACTTTCAAAATTTCCCTGTTCAAAATAAAATAAAAATTACCCCACTGGACGAAAAAAAGGAACGCCGTTACTCTTTCCGTTCCAGTAAAAATGTAACGCGTTCCCGTTCCAGTTCCAGCGATGCAAAATGGAACGGCGGCGTTCCTTCGTTCCTCCTAAAAGGAACGCGTTCCAGGAACGCCGTTCCTTGGAACGCCGTTCCGTACAACACTGGTTTGACGTCTTCTAGCAAAAATAAAACAAACCAAAAA
>JAZHYW010005065.1:0-22413 GCA_037355805.1 Ixodes ricinus
ACTAGCCGGGCGTGAGCACGTGCCGAAGAACCGACGCGCGACTGGTGTAGCATCCAACGCAGTGTCAGCTTAGAGGTGAGCGGAGGATACAGTAAGCTGGGGGAACAGTAAAGCAGAGTGTATGTGAAGATTTGAAATTATATGATTATCGTTTATGATGCCAAACATCCAAACTTAAGTGATACAAAAAAATTGAAACAGAAAGAATAGCTAATTAAGCCTGCTTTTTTCCAAAAGATCTTACCCACTTGTTTCATCTATTCTTCTATAATTGAATATGTTAGGTATGGGCAACTTTTACACTTATTTTAAGTAAACAAGTTTGCTTTCTTGTACTCAAATAATATTAAGTGTAAAATAAAGCAACAGTCCAGCCCAGAGAAGTTCTTAGATATCTTCGAGGTCCTAACTGTTTTCGGTTTAAAATGCACAACACATCTCGTTTTGTGCTTGTTTTGTTTCCAGAAAAACTTACACAAACATGATAGACCTATATTATGAACTGTGGTATTCCAAAGAAAAAAAGAAATGGCAAAAAAAAATGCAGTGGTGTTTAAAAAAAATTGAGGTATTTTACCTAAAATTTGTAGAGATTTATAATTTTTACCTAGTTCAAGTTTGCGGCAGAATTTTCAAAGTACGCCCACGTGATCAAGCTTTTTTTTTAGAAAATATTCTGGGGAAAGTTTTTTTTAAATCTTGCACAAAACTATGAATTGTCAAAAGAAATCTCCGATGACCGTATCATTTACCCTCTCGAGAACGACTCCTTGTATCTCTGGGTCCAAATTACTGATGATACACGTCGCAGTGTCAAGGTACACATACTTGACGGTATACATGTAACGGTATATACCTAGGTGTAGTGCTTGTGTGATTTGCGAAATTACACTAAGGCTTGATGTTCGACATTTAAGTTTTGAATTGCGGCAGGATTATTGCTTAGTGCTCGAAACATTTTGACTAGTAAACTAGTCAAATGTACTTGAACACACTAACGTTTTCAAATACGGTTCAGGCACTGATCAAGCAAACATATGAAAATCTTATCACTCAATCCCATAGCGGAGTACTGAAATCAATCATAGTAGCCCGGGCAGCACTGTTCATTGGGCAAGATTTGGATTCTGCATGGGAATTAAGAGTCTTGAAAAGCTCGAAGAAGCCAAGGAAGAGCCGAATTCGACCTTCTTTGGCCAGAGTTTGGCTATCTAGTTTGGCTCTAATTCTCTAAACCAGTGCCAACGTATTCGCTGTTGGCAGTTTTGCTGTCATCTGCCATTTTTGGGGCTAAATCACCAAGCAAGTGCCTGAGTTAGGCTTCACCTCTGGTTCCGTATTTAGGTGGCAGCTTTGGGCCGAAACTGCCAAAAAAGAGCCATAATTAAGCTTGACTATTGCTGTTCTTTTTTTTTCTGTTGATGCGTGGCATTTTCGGCTGGAGTCTGGCTCCTTGGAAATGATATGGCGAACCCTTGAAAACCATAAAAAGCCGAAGTACCTTGCAGAAATACCGCCTTGGAGCAAAACCGTGCTAGGCCCAATATAGGCTCCATGGGATCGCCAAACTTCGGCCAAGTTAGACGCTCCTCTAGCGTGCTACCTGGGATAGCAGCTTAAGAACTACTTCGTTTAGCCGGTTGGGTAGCACATATCTAGGAAGAAAAAATGCAGTATCGCATGGGTTTATCGGAGTACTGACCGAGGGTTCGTGTTCGTTCGCAACGGAAGGAGTTGAGCCGGGCTGAACTTTTTCGATGCGTTCGGGAACGAAGGGAGCGACCGCAACGACAGACCTATCACAGGTCGAAGAGAGCTCGGCCGCCCGCGTTGCTTGCCGGTCGTGGTTCCATCTATCTGTAAACATGGTGTCGGTGGCAGTGTTGTACGGAACGGCGTTCCAAGGAACGGCGTTCCTGGAACGCGTTCCTTTTAGGAGGAACGAAGGAACGCCGCCGTTCCATTTTGCATCGCTGGAACTGGAACGGGAACGCGTTACACTTTTACTGGAACGGAAAGAGTAACGGCGTTCCTTTTTTTCGTCCAGTGGGGTAATTTTTATTTTATTTTGAACAGGGAAATTTTGAAAGTACAAAGTGCAGGATCTCGTTACCTTTTTGGCTACTAATCTTATGGATTATTTTGTGTGGTCCTCGCTTGCTAACAGTTTCGGGTGCAGGAGAGCTGGTGGACATTGATTCTTTTTTGAGTGTCCGAAACTGCGGTACAAAAAGCAAGGCTTTTAGTCGTAGGAAAAGACAAAGAAAGAGGGTTGTTTCAAACTCAGCTACTTTCTTTGGTTCCATGAATCCTCATACACCCAGAAATCTAAGGCCGACTACAGCCACTTGTGAACTTCCATAACGAGACCTACAGTATACAACGATATCACAGATTGCCAGACATCGAACGCACCCTTGTATCCCGAACATTGGTCACTTAAAAGATAAAAAAACTTTATTTCTTTTCTTGTTTTTCACCTTCAAAAAGAACAACAAAGCCAACCTTACAAAGAAGTATTTGTATTTTTTAAGACTTGACCTTCCAAAAGCCCTACCCTCTCCTCCACTTGCTCGTCTTGCGGACAGCAACATCGAGAAGCAACTGTTGTTAAGTTCGACCAAGGGACTTAGTTAGATTGAAACGTGTGAGGTTTGTTGTAGAACGCTCGTACAATGTTGGGTAAAAGTACATTCGGCTCGTCTGAATCGTCCACTACAAACATGTATATGGGTAAAAGCTGAGATTTTTAACTTGAATATATCAACAAATGAAACCCTGCTTCCGCTTGTTTTCTTCTGCTGTTGCCCTTCCATGACGACATACAAACTCATATGTTGACTACTAATAGGATAGATTAAAACAAAAACTCTGCTTGATTTAACTAAATATAGTAATTAGCAAAATACAAATGTAACGTATATGTAACGATACGTTCCATTTTTTAAACTGTAACGGGAACGAGTTCCTTTTTCACAGATGTAACTTGTAACGGGAACGCGTTCCAAAAATCGTAAGGAACGAGGAACGAGCTTTCGTTCCTTTTTTGAGGAACGTGTACAACACTGGTCGGTGGTGATCATCCCGGTGGTGGGCATAGTAGGAACTCATCGTTCCGCGTAAGAAGCGCTATCCTTGACTGTGAATTCTCGTCGTGTGTCGTTATGATAACCCAGCACGTACAAGATGGGAAGATCCATCTATTTGTACGGCGATGTCGTGGCGGCACTCTCAAGACAGCAGAAACTCCGTGCCGTCGCGTTTGTTTACTTGGACTACAGAAGTGCTTTCTTAGCATTTGTGTCCTCGGACATCGCCCGGATTTCTTATTTTGCGCATTCCATGCGTGTGCTCAAGTTCAAGGTATTACTGGTGCGTACCGTATGAAGGATGCGAATTTTCACACGTTTTTATCACCCGAGAAAAGTGATTAGTGCTAGCAATCCTGAACGCTCGCAACGTCTATGTCAGTGGTTCTCAAATGGGGGTCCGCAGATCCTTTGGGGTCCGCGAAGGCATTCTAGGGGTCTGCGAAGCGCTGCCTCATCAGTCAAGCCCGGCAATAAAAGTTTTCTTTTTTCGGGTCGAGAAGAGATGTTTCAGTTTTCGGGCGAGTTTTCTCGTGTGTATGTCAATAACCGTCGTCTACTTCACACCAGCCCTCAGTTATATCATCAGTGATGTGATTGCTGCGCCAATTGCGCCAAACTGCGCCAAGGGGCTAACCCTGCTACATCCTGCTACATTTTGCCGAAAATATGGGTAATCTGCGCCAAGCCTGCGCCAAAGGACCTATTTCGGCCACCTTTCAAAACCGAAACAAAACTGAGTACCGTAATTGAGCATGCGTGAGCTAGGTGGCGCAAGCGGCCTCCCGACACAGAGTACCCTGCATGTTTTTTCCTGCCGTGTCGCGTTTCGCGCTCTCGTAATCTCGGGGGTCTTGTCCCGCGTCTCTTTTAAATTTTTTTATTGATAGACGCGGGCGTGTGCGGACGCTTCGACGCTTGCGTGCCGGGTATCAGCCCTGCTGCAATGCTGTGAGACGAAACCACGTTTTTTGTGCGGCGGGAGTTACTTTGTGAGCTGAAGCACTCGCTCCTGAAAGCAACGGCCGTGGGAAAACTACACTAGGTCTTTAGCTGCCAGTCACCGTGCTCCCGCGACATTGGGTGTTGCCGTCCCCACGTCGCTGATATGGCGCTTTCTAAACTGAAACAAAAGTACCGCTGCATGTTCTTCAACATTCCTGTTCTTGTTTAAATCATATGCTACTACGAAAATTCCTCTTTAACTCAAAGACTGCTGTGTCGAAGTACTGATTACCTAGGCTTCTCGCGGTGAACATGATTGCAAGACAGAGGCATCAGTCGGGACGCTTGCAATCCGTTGTTCTAGGATTGCTTACTTTTGACAAAAATCTGGCACGTCGGAAACCACTAAAACGGTGGCAAGCGGTTTTTCCGGAATTGCTTGGTAACGTCTACAGCACTGTACACTTGTGGGATGACTCAGCAGTGAAAACACAAGCAGAGAGTTCCGTCACAACACGTTACATCACAACACAACACAAAGTGCCCTTCGTTTGTCCAGCACTTAAAACTAATATTTCTATTTTTCTAAGAATATCTGCTCCAAAAAGCCACTTTAGCTGCTCCGAAACACTGTTTTGGCTGCTCCAAAAGCCACTTCTGCTGCTCAAAAACACTGTTTTGGCTGCTCCAAGCGCCACATTTGCTGCTTCAAAACACTGTTTTGGCTGCTCCGAAAGGTGCTCCAAAATGGCTTAGGCCAATCACATCACTGTATCATTTTATTAAATCATTATTATATTTAACCTTTACCTTTTCCCTCCCCTCATCCCGAACGGGGTCCTCCATCATCTCCGCCGATCCACAAGGGGTCCGCGAAACATCGATGGTTGAGAACCACTAGTTTATGTGATCACGAAATCATACTTCTACGTTGCTTTATCGCTGCTAAGATTACATCGTCTTTTATCGTAGAAATGGCGTGTGGCAAGATTTGTGCACTTGGCAAAGTCATGTACTAAAGTCGTGATCGTCCAAGACGGCGTACTGTATGTTCTCCTTTGCTTTTTTTTAATCCAATCTACCCTGCAAGCCCATACTGAAAAATAAAAGAGAAAAACTTGAGGCTATGAAAACTGTCTGTCTATTTCCTGTCACGCCAGTGAGTGGCAGCGCGTCCCCTTATTCTTACAGGCACCGCGGAAGCAGCTGACGGCGGCGTAGAAGCGGTCGCCGTGCTGCCGACCTGCTGTGCTTGTTGCAGTGGTTGCAGGAGTGTGTACGCGCGGCGCAGAGCTGTCGTTCCGGTCTCTCCGGTCACAACGGACGCAGTCGTAGATAACGCCCTCTTTGCAGATGTCTGAACCAGCCTTTAGCCATGTTATGTTTTCGTGCGCTGCTCTTAGACGCCCGTTCCCGCATATATCGGCGTCAGTGTCCGCGTCGCCGTCGGCGTACCGCTATATGCGGGTACGGGCGCCTAATGGCTGATTCAGACATCTGCAACGAGCGCGTTAGCTACGACGGCGTCCGTTGTGAACAGAGCGCTGGAAAAAACCACTTTGCGCCACGCGTACAATCTTCTGCAACCATTGAACAGGCGCAGGAGGTCATCAGCACGATTGCCTCTTCTCCGCTGCAATCAGCTGTTTTCGCGGTGCCTCTAAAAAGGAGGGGACGCGGTGCCACTCATTGGCGCAAGTGAAAGTGGTCAGACAGGAGACTATAACCTCAAGCTCTCCTCTTCTTTTTATTTTTTAGGATCGGCTTGAAGGGCAGAGATGATGAAAAAAGTAAATAAAATGATGCCGTACGCCGTCTTGGACGATCACGACTTTACCGATTGTACAAATGTCGCCACACTCCTTGTCTGCGATTACAAAAGACGATGCAATCTTAGCAGCGATATAGCAACGTAGAAATGAGATTTCCTGATCACATACACGTTTGCGAGAGTTCAGGAATAATAGCAATAATCACTGTTCTCGGGTAATGAAAACGCGTCAAAATTCGCATCCGTCGTACACGCTTTTAAATACAGTACGCACCATAACTTACAGCGCGACTGGGACAAGGACAGACAGAGGAGAAAACACAGGACCAGTAATACCTTGAACTTGAACACAAACATAAAATGCACAAAATAAAATAAAAAATCGGGCGATGTTTGAGGACAGAAGGCCTAAGAAAGCACCGCAGTAGTCGTGGTAAACAAACTCGACGGTACGAGCGTTTCTGCTGTCTTGAGGGAACCACCACGGCATCGCCGCACGGGTAGATTGATTTTCTCTTCTAGGGCGTGCTGGGTTATCATCGCGACACACGACGAGAATTCGCAGTCACGGAGAGCGCAATATGCGGAACGACGAGCTTGCATTACGCCGACCACGTCGACGATCACCACCGACGCTAGGTTTTTCTGCATATAGCAGGAACTGCGACCGGCATGCAAAGCTCGCGCGGCAGATCTCTCCTGGACATGTGATTTGTCTGTCGGTGCGGTCGCTCCCTTCGTTCCCAAACGTAGCGGAAGAGTTCAGCCCGGCTCAACTCCTTCCGTTGCGAACGAACACGAACGAAACGGCCGTTTGGCGCTTCGTTTCTCTGACAACTGGTCTTTCCAACCGGTTGCCTTCGTTCGTAAGCGTCAATCCGAACGCAAGGGTGGGAACGGGCCTTAAGAGTCTAATAATCCAACACTGCGCGCGTTGCATTATGGGAGGTTGCAGACCTTTACAACAATTCAAATTTTCGGCTATATTTAGCGGAGAAGCTTGAATTGGTATGTAGGTCGGTGACGTCCCATGATGCACCACTGCGCGTGTTGCATTAAGGGCCTCCACTCAGCCCTCCTCGTCCTCACTCGCCTAACCTAGAGAAAAAAATCAAGATATTAATTTATTAACTTATATTTATTTCTCTCCCTCTCTTCTCTATGTCAAATTCTTTACCACGACATATCGCAAAATCAAATATACCTCAATAGCTGCGCTCTGCTTTCGCATCACAGAGAAGCGTAAATGTCGTTAATTTTATTACAACCTATCTGGGCGCTCCAGACATGGAAGCCAGCCCTAAAACTCATTCTGCGTTAAGAAATCGTTCATCTCGGCGTGCGAATCGCTCCATGTGGGTTCGGCTAATTACCAAACTGTTGTCGGCATTGCGCAGTCTTCACCCCAAAACACTGCACAACAGGCTCGAGACAACGCGAAGGTAGCGGCGAACCGGGAGGGATGCCGAGCTCGACGCGAACTGCACATTGTTCCGAACGAAAGCGCAAGTCTTCTACTCCATTAATCGCGGCGCCCTGCCGTCCATAACCAATGTTGAATGGAGTGCAGAACTGCCGTTGTACTGCGTTGGCGCGGTTTTAAAGGACCGATAATTAGGAGATCGAGCGTACACGAACGGCTTCTCCGACGAGGGACTTTCGACCAGTGCGTGTGTGTTTCCAAACCGGCCCCCGTGCAGCGGACGGCGCCGAGACGCAGGTCGATGTGCTACGTCGATTAATCGACCAGTCAGGCACTGTACAGGATAGCGCTTTCACGATGGGGTATTCACGAGGGGGACCGATGCGGGTGTGACCACAGGATTACGAACCACTCGAAATTAGCGGTCCGCATGTGCGAATCAACCTTAATGAGTTTGCGTTTGCGCCAGGGTTTTTGTTGGAGAGGAGGGAACAGGTTTGTTAATTCTTGCCTTTGCTGGTCCACGCAGGTAGTGGAATTGCGTGCGGTGGTAGTTTGACAATGGCACAAACGCCATTGTCAATGGCACCTTAAATACACTGCCGCATGTACACTCTAAAACAAATCTAGAGCGTCCACTTGCACTTAAAATCGAAAGAATAAAACACGGAGGACAAGCACAGGACAACCACGTTCTTTCATTTTCGATTTGAAGTATTTATGTTCAACTCGCTCGCTTTTACCAGACCACTTTCATACCTATCCTTTGGGAAATAAAATCGTTCTCGTCTACAGAGAGAGCTCGGGAAATGACCAGCTGAAAACATATGTAGAACCAAAGGAAACGGCCCGCGCTCCGACACTGAGCATAATGTTTTACAATGATCAGTGCCACAGCGCATAATTTCGTTTTGGGTATACACATATTTTCAGCATCGTCATGTGCCCGGTTTCTTTCGTAAACTGCAGCGACTGCCGCGCTGAAGTGCTTTGTGGAAGAGTAGAATCTCCGAGTTTCGTTGAGTGTTTTAACTTACGAAACAATTTTTTTAATGATTTTATGTAAATTTGTTGTCCTTACTGCAAATATGAAGTGATGTGCGGGTATGCAAAGAAATAAACAATATAAAATTTTAAAAGAAGGAATGCTTTTTTTGTTTTTGCGCAACATTTGATTTTTTTTTTTAATGTTTGGATGAGCATTTGACGCGGGCGAAAGCGTCTGCGCCACGAGGAGAGAAGAGTTCCTGATCGATGTCTGGCCGATTGCCACGGCCAAAGGGAGACAGCTCGGGCACTTCGCTTTGACGAAATTAACCGTGGCGCCTTCAGTTGTATCCGCAACAAACGTAAAGCTCGGAAAAGTGTCCGACGAGGACAGCGTGTTTGTTGCAATTAAGATTGATGGCGCTTTTCAAGGCGTCCATTTTCTTGCCCTTCCGGCATTTCTTAGCACTATGTGATTTCGTCCTTTCTCGTTTACCCTTTGTCTCTCTATTGCTTCTCCCTCTCGCTTCTCTTTTTTCTTTTCGCACGTCCACCATGCATCGAGAAAAAGCAATTCGAAATTTTGCTTAAAGTGATTCTGCGAAGGAAAAATTTTATTCGCCTTTTCTTTGGCTTCAAAAAAACTTTATATTACGAAAACAAAATTACCATCTTATTGTGTTTTTAATTATGACCTAGTAGGATGGACACTGCGTCAAACAGCATTAACTTGAAAGTGGCGTTTTCCGCATTTAATTTAGACAAATTGACAACACAAAATTTTATTAATTATGTCATGGCTCCAAATGAGGATATTGGTCAACACCAACAGTTTTGATGACTGCTTTTTGTTTCTGAGAAACATAAACAGCAAAACGCGGAGGATTTCGGTTCACGCCAGCTAAGTCGCTCTCTGTTCGCTTTATATAAGCAATTCATAACCATTTTTCATTTATATAAAAAAAGCGGCGGGTAGAATGGCATAAGATAACACTACTGTCAGTCTCTGAATGACACTTGTGGGTGAAATTGAAACCGATCAAAAATGTATCATAACAAAAGGCATGCACGTAAGTCAATGCAAAATACATAATTAAAAAAAATACTATCATGAGAAATAAAGTCCGTAAGTTTGGGTAAGGGTCTATCCAGGTTGTGTTTACTCGTTGCTCTTTTTAGGAATGAATTTGTTAGCGAATTTTATCGAGTGAGCTATCGAATTTTTTGGCAGAGGTCTCAGAAACGTAATCCTGCCGGTCAAAAGTCCCACGAACGTGGCCCGAGATGTTACAATGACGCAAAATTATTTAAAATACCAAGGAAACGCCCTTTTGAAAATGGCAATCTGGGAAATATCTCGCATTTTTCCTGACATTTCTCGTAAGGAGCGCGTACAGTATGGGCCACGCTAATTAAGTCTCCTGCAAATTAATAACTATAGTCACGTATGGCTTACAAAATGAAGTGGGTTGCTTAATTATTTATTTATGAATTGATGAAATTTGCCTGGTGATTCCCTCTTCGGTGTTCTTATCGGCTGAAGACATGGTTCTCGGGATTCGTCCCGCCCTGCATTTCGTGAAATCTCCGGGGCTGCAGAAGCCGCTGTAAATGCTCAAATTCGTATTCTACGCATGACATTCTACAGTCACCGACAAGTTGAAAACGGCAGAAAGAGAGAGAGAAAGAGAGACAGAGTGAAAGCATCTTTAATGAG
Organism: Ixodes ricinus; assembly: GCA_037355805.1. Lineage (NCBI taxonomy): Eukaryota > Metazoa > Arthropoda > Arachnida > Ixodida > Ixodidae > Ixodes > Ixodes ricinus. Next base: position 9,933 of record JAZHYW010005065.1, read on the forward strand.
CCTGAGTTCAGGGTTTGGAGGGAGCATCCATTAAAACGTCAGTAAAGTAGGGGTGAGGACAAGGGGATCACAGAAGGCTGCCAGCATCATTTAATGCCTTCAGGTCCTCTTCGATCGTGGCTTTGTGATGAGGAGGGCGTCAAAGATGGCGCGAGAGTGCTGACTATCCGTTGGGGATGGCCGCTCTTGACACGTGGTGGGTCGGAGCCTGGGAGGGAGTGTGGAAAGTGTAGAGCGGAGCCAGGACAGAAGAACGTTTGGCTGTATCTTGAGTTTGTCGGAAGTGATGAGCAAAGTGTGGGGAGGGTGGAGTGTAGGTCTGAGCTCAATGTGGGGTGGTGGCCTGTAGTCGGGAGAGGATGAGCGGTAGTGTTGCAATGGCTTACGGTACGGCAAAGAGAAGTTTCAGGTGTCCCGGCTCGTACCTTCGACAAGCGCTTCGGCTCCTTGGGTGCATCGAACGTGCACGAGCAGCCAAAGCACTACGAAAAGCAAACAAACGCACGTTTGAGGCCGGTCGTTCGAAAAGAACTTCTTCACCGTGTCACCTGCTACGGTTTTGCGAAGTTGCGGCTAGCAGTGTGGGACAGTCACTTTGGGTTCTAGAGTGGAGGTAAGCAAAAAATAAGCAATGCTTGCTTATTTTTGATTTCTGCTTTTGGAGATTTGTTTGTTAATTCAAGCTTACTCTTTTCGAGTAGAGTAAATAGTAAATTTACGTCCCCGGAATGAATCATAACATAGCCATATGGTGCTTGTAGTCACAGCTTACACGACTATGAACGTTGGGACTTTCGGCGGCTATTGAAGTATTTGTCTAATAATTTTAGAGCGCAGCTCCTAGGCGCCCGTTTCCGGCTTGAGCGGCGTCGCCGTCGCCGTCGCCGTCATCGTAACCGCGTGGTGCATTATGGGAAATGTCCCATAATGCACTGCGCGGGACCCTTCTGATATCCCGCGCGGTGCATTATGGGACATTTCCCATGATGCACCGCGTAGCGAGTCCCTCTCCGCCTCCTTCGCCCGGCGCGGTGCATCATGGGAAATGTCCCATAATGCACCGCGCGGGGAGGAGGAGAGGAAGGAAGGAGAGAGGAGGAGAAGCGGAAGGGGAAGAGAGGGGGAGAAGAGAGGAAGATGAGAGGGAGGGGAGGGAGAGGGAGGAGGAGGAGCAATAGGACGAGGAGGAGAAGAAGGAGTAAGAGGAGGGAGGAGGAGTGGCAGCGAGGGTGAGGAGGAGAGGAGGAGGGAAAAGGGGTATACCCTCCCCTCAGTACCCTTCCCTTCTCCTCCTCAAGAGCTGGGCTCTAATTCGGTGTTACAGACTGTTGTAAACGGCTTTAATCTTTTTGCAATGACACAAAGCTCTTGCAGCATTTGCTTTCATGGTCAAGCAACGCCTTTTGAGAACCATATTGCTTTAATCTGGGAATATGACTATCCTCTAACGAGACATTTGCCAGAAAATGTCATACTATTAGAACACCAACGTGGCCGCTGGTCTGAAGAAACTTTGATTCTTTATTGCGGTTGAATCTCGGCATTTCGTTAAAGTGCAACATGATTACTTGTACATATGCAAGATAAACTAAACAAAATATATATATATAAATTTATTCATCATTAAGACCAAAAAAGCGTACTTATAAGTAATATGAGTATGTATTACTGCCACTTTATTTTCGTGCCTTTGTGAAGCAGAAAATGTTCATGTATACTTTTGTTTTAATCGCGTGCTCTGTGTCAGATACTATAATCGCAATTATTTACAACGTTTTTTGATACAAACGTAAACACCCCATTTTGCGGCTTTATAAACGGGTATAGTTTACTGATGAGGTATTAATTTATAATAAACCTGATCTTACTCAACCCATTCACATCTTCATATTCAATGGGAGTTTTTTTTTTTTTCATTCATGAATCATTTTTTGTCGTGTTTATCAGATAACGACGCAATCGTATTCGCTGGGAAAAGATAATGGTTGCATGTTCGAGGTTGTTCACGTCCTGCTCTTTTAAGTTCTCGAGGAATAAAGTATTACGTGCAAATAAGCATTATTTTGTTCCGTAATTCCTCCAGCTTATAAAGACGCAAAGAAACCCTAAAATGCCAGACCAGAGTCACAAAAGATAATACACGTGCGAATAAATAATGTTTGAGAGAACGTTTTATATGCAGGGATTATAAACACCAATAAACCTGAGACAACGAAGGCTTTTGAATGCTCCAGTACATTTACCCCGGGACAAAACTTTTAGCACAAACGCACGTTTTGCTTTTCCGCGTTGCTCTCAAATATATTTAATAGATTCAAAAGAAAAAGGCGTAAAAGAACCAATACAAATATTTCAAGGATAAAGAAACACAATACATTATCGGTCGTGAACTTAAGAAAAAGGAAAAAAAAAAGACGGGGGACAAATAGCAATGCCTTGGAGGTCATTGGGCAATTTAATCATTGAAGTAGCAAGAAACATCAGCGAGAAACTGCTGAACTCTCAGAAGCATGGCAGTACGAAGTAAAGAGAGCCCGAAAAGAGCGAAAACACTTAATGGCCAATTGCCCCCCGTCCCCCCCCCCCCCTTTTCCGTCTCCATTCCCCAACCACCGCCATCCCCCATTGTTCCCGTGGGCGATCAAGAACGCGACCACACCGCTACATCGAGGTTTCTCCCCCAGGCAGCAGTAAACGGAACACTCGAGTGTCGACAGCCTTCCGATGCCTTTTTTCGTTACCTCCCGCCAAAGCTTTTCATCTTTTTTTTTTTTTTGCCTGCTCGTCCAACGTGTCTGCGGATGGCTTGCTGGATAGGGATGCTGGCATCACGCGGGCTCCGTCCCTGAATGGCCGCACGCGAGAGGCGTAGGGAGGGTGCTATATTGACGAACCTCGGCCATTGTTGGGTAGCGAGGGGAATGCCATTCCAGTCACCCATTCTTGTATTCTTTTTTGTTTTTCTTGTTTGGCGTTGCCCTTTTTTGTTATTTGGAATGCTCGGGTCGCGTTGCGTGAGACGTAAAGTCAGCTGTGCTCCGCTTTACCTTACGATGAAGCGCGTAGGACGCTGCTTGCCGTCTAAGCCAATAGAATGCCGTGTAAGTGTCCGGTGACCTTCGGTGACCTTCGGGACGCGTAGTCACGTGGCATGGTCACAGCGCAGGATTGGTTGGGATGAGTCGCAGACTCCGCTGAAGTCCGCCAGAAGGGTGAAACAAAATGTAAACCTAGACCCCCCGGTGTATGATCTTTGTTTTTTTTTTTTTGTTTCGCTTGGGAAGGCGTTTTTTCTTAGAGTAATCTCATGTGGCATTCTTTTTGCCTCTCTGCTGTTTTCCTTTTTTTTTCGTTTCTTCGTCTTGGTGTAAAATGCAGCAGACGATGGTACTGAGCGCCAGCGGTTCCTTTCGAGGAATTTCTGGTTTTGAAAATGTGAATTCCTGCCACCGAGGCTGTTGCGGTTGCTAGGTCCCGGACGCAATGTCGGCGCCAATTCGCACCACAGTGATCGTTTGCGTGGTGCAAACCTAGCCCCTCAAAAAGAAAAGAAAAAGCACAAACAAAAGTCGAATTTGTCTTCTTTTTTTTTTACTCTACGTCTCATGCAATAACGCCTTATGGGCCAGCCTGTTCACAGTCGCTCGCGTTCCCTGAATGGTCTGAGCGGTGAAACGACCAACAATGAATGCAAGTGTCGTCATGAGTGGGGATACGCTGACAGAAGGACTAGGTATGTCGTACATTTTTTGTATTTTGCTATCAAAAGTGGTCTATATGCTATTAGCTTTTCTCATGGGTTTCTCAAAACGAGTCAAATCGTTCCCGCAAAGAGTACGCATCGTATACACAGAAGGGTAATGCCACATTTCTCTCTGCCAAAGGGCGCATTTTGAAAAATTAGTATATGTCGATAAAATTAGTTTATTAACTATGTTCGAGTAATTAACTTGTTTTATTAGGGAATTCATCCAAACGATATTAATGAGAACCTTGTTGAGGATCATTCAAAAGCCATTAAGTCGACTTATTATAGGAAGGAAAATTAAACAAAAATCACTTTACTGTTTCTAAAAAAAAAAAAGAAATCACAATTTGTATTGTTTTTAGGCTTCCGTTTCGTATGTGAACACATCTTCGCGCCAGCTGCCCTGCCCCCCAGCGGACGAGAAGCGCAACGCACAGGCGCCACACTTCCCTCCCTCGTACGAGGAAGGCGAAGCGGTAGCCAACTATGCGTGTAATGGATACATGAGAAAACACATTATGATTATAAAATGGTTATTCAAAGTCAGAAATAAGTTGAAAGCGATCCACGTACGCGGCTTTGGTCTGGATGCTGCACTGAATAATTGCGGTGGTTAATTACTTGATCAAGCCCGACCCACCCGATTCCCTAAGCAGGATATTGAAACGAGTTACAAGTGAGACACATAAGGGTACACTGAATCGAATCTAGAGCGCCTACTTCCCCGAGAGCACCTTGGAGAGCACCTTGGAGGTGTAATCTACAGAGGGGGGTCGGCAAATGACGAGGCTGCCCAGGGAGCGCAGAGCTTTGGCCCAAATTCGGCGATTGTCCGGGATTTCTGAGCCTTGAGAAGCCCGTATAAGCCAAAGTCGAGCTAAATCTGACCTTCTTCGTCAAGAGTCTGGGTATTTTGGCCCTAATTCGCCAAAGAAGTGCAAGAGTTAGGCTTCGTGGGAGTTCGGTTCCCATCTGGCCTATGTGGGCCCAAATCGCCAAACAAGGTCCGAAATAGGCTTCGTTTTCCGATAGTTCAGCTGTCTTCCGGCATTTCTGGGCCTATGTCGCCCAACAAGTGCCGGAGTTGAGCTTCCTGCGTGAACGTTCGGTGGTTACCTGGAGTCTTCGGTCCCAAATCACCAAGCATGCGTCAGAGTAAGGCTTGACACTGTGGTAGTACGGTTGAGGCTCTGTTATACCTTGACGTGGAGTGCAGCGCACGCAGCGTAGCGCATAACGTGCGCGCGTTTCATTGGACGGCGGGCAGGAACTCGATATCTGACCAATCAATATCTGTGTGCACTCTGCTACGCCGCTTTTGCTACGCTCGACGTCTTAGAGTAACGGTCTTTAGCACTTGGCATCTTGGAATCTCGATTTTCCAACAAATGCCAGAGTTAAGTAATCAGGGCAGGCCCCGTCGACGATGGTTTATTTATGTTAGGAGGTACATGACCGACGACGTATTGGTGGTACGCGGGTGGTCTGCAAGCTTCAATAAAAACGAAGCTTAATTCCGCTCACAACTTTTTATTTTACTCTGGGCGTATCTTGATTTCTCCAGTCCGAAGGTTGGGCGAATGCTTTTCCGCAGCTGGAACAGAAAACGGCGATTTTGAAAACGCAGATTGCAGTGGATTATTGTGCTCACGCGTAGTATAGCCCCTTACAAAAAATTGTTACGCTTTTCTGTTGAAAAGCTTTTGAAAAAAGTCAATAGAGGATATATAATGTCAACAGCTTTTCTCTTTACTTTCTTTTGAATATTGGCCCACTTTTCTAATGAAAGTCAACAGACTTCCCATGATGCTTTTTTGTTGAAAATCTGTTGAAAAAAGTCATCAGAGGATATAAAATGTCAATAGCTTTTCATCTGACTTTCTCTAGTTTTTCTGTTGACTTTCTTTTGAATATTGGCCCACTTTGTAATAAGAAAGTCAACAGACTTTCTGTCACGTCCAAGATGCTTTTTCTGCTGCTTTTCAATTGGAATGCTACAGCTTTTTAACTGAAAAGTTACAGAAGATTAAAAAGAAAAAAGATCGCTACTGCTTAGCTATTCATTCAACAAAGTCTTCGAAGCTTACTATAACGTTCCACTCTCCTCCAAATTAACTGCAATAAAATTCCGTAAAAAGAAAACGCGATCTTTTTTTTAAATTTTGTTAGTAAATGTGTCCCTGTGGTATTTGAAGGCATACATTTGAGAACTACACATTAGAAACGAACACAACACAAACACCATGAAGCACTGAACACCTGAAACACAGTCCCATTGACTGCTCCAGAGCCTTATATAGCCTACATATCGAAGGAATTCATTTGGCCGGTGACCACGTCAACACTTATTAAGGTTCCAAGTATTTGATCTCCTCCTCAGGGAATCCGTCAGAGGGAAAACAGTGTCTTGAAGGTCATGGACGATATCTCTTACTAGAAAGCAAGGAAGCAGGGACAGTTGCTAAAACAACAACCACAAATACGGCTCCTAGAAGAAATATTATTGCTTCTCTGCATAGCACCACTCAGGACAAAGCGAGTCAAGGCAGTTTCTCTACTTTCAAATAGTGATTTTGCTTTTTTTTACTAGTTGACTATTTAATAAGGTCATTAAAGTCACCATAGTCACTTACAATGTCAGAACGGCAGGGCATGCCTTTCGAACGCCTGGCCTCCAGCACACGCCCCTTGCCTTCCGTCGTGCTTTGACTGCACGCGCGCGCTCGACGTGCAACGATCGCCGCAGCGTTGTCAGGGGTAGTAGGCTCGCGTTGGAGGCGGGGCAACTGAAGATGCTTCCCGTTCTCACCTTGTCAGAGACTATTGAAAAACTAGGCCACTTTTGACATCTAGTCGACGGGTACAATGTTCAATAAAAAATCAACAGAAAGTCTGTAGCTTTTCTATTGACACCGGCTATAGAGAGTCAACTAAAATTTTCAACACGAAGTAAACATAACGTCTGCAGTCATTCTGATGACACTGTCAACAAGAAAGTCAGCAGAAAAAATCAAGAGAAAGTCATTAGAAAGTAAACACCTTTTCTTTTGACTCAGGATGAAGAACATCATCAGAAAAGTTTCAACACAAAGTCAACAAACTTTCTGTTGACCATGTCAACAGAAAGTCGAAGTCAAAGAAAGTAATCACAGTCAACAAGAAGTCAACACGTTTTCGAAAAAAGTCAAAAATCATTTTTATAGGGGACGTGTGCCATGGGTGGTAAGGTAATCCTGACTTTTTACAAACAGAGACGTGGCAGTGAGGGGCATGTTCACAAATAGAGCGCAACGCTATGCTTCGTTTCTACCTTATGTGCGAGCGAAGGCAAAGCTAGAAGCGCGAGCACGGAAGCTCCGTGCGTTCAGGCTTTGCTCGAGCGCGCAAGCTGGGAGAAACGCACAAAGCGCTGGTCTCGCGCTTCTAGCTTTGGCTTCGCTCGCAGATAAAGTGAAACGAAGTATAGTTCTTTCTGCTGCGACCGCGAACCACTGCCTCATTCGTGTCTCGTATCTCGTGCTTGCAGTTGCTCTGTCAATGTTTTTCTTTTTTAGTTTTTACACTTAGCGGCGGGATGTTTTGGTGGCGCCCTCCTATGGTTCCCCTTTGTGACGTCATTACCTTTCGAACAACAAGTCCGATGGTGTTTGTAAAGAGCATTGTGGAAGCTTGAAATCATTGCGCTCTCAAAGGAACACTACCAACACCGTCAAAAGTAAAATTCTTTCATTCCTCTTAATTCCGTCGATGATAAATCCTTTTCTGACGTCATAGTCAGCGTTCGGCCAATCGTGGCAGGCCGACCACAGCGACGCTCACGGTCGCGCACGTCACCAATAGTACCCCGGTTTGTAATATCAATTCAGCACTCAGGTGGCGCTGCGCTAAATGTGTAACTTCGGTGACTGTCTGTGACAGGGTGGAGGCATCTTTTGTTTACCAAGTGCCACCGGCTCGTGCCGAAGAAAACATATCAATAAACCTTGGATAAGGAAATTGCTTCAAAGCTCTGGCCAAAGCTGAACGCTCGCGCCGGGAGACGACGGGGCGCGTGCACTTTCTGAAAACATAGAAAATGACCGGGAAGGAAATGGCCGAGATGTCATCAGTCTCATCACACTACACCAGCGCGTGTGTTTGAAGGCACTCTATGTGTGACTAGAATGCCTCAATGTCTGTGTGTGATTGTGGAAGAGTTTAGTGTGAAAACGCTATCGAAGCTACTGGTGCGAGCGCATGGCCTCATCATAAGTTCCATGTGCTCACGTAAGCGGCTTGACGTTGCAAGCAGGACGTCGGGCTACCCCATTGCTCTGCGCTGGCGTGAGTTGGCCAAGTGTCCTAACACGTCGCAGAAAGTACACATGGAGCGAAAGCTCGTGCTGGACAACCCAGGGATCCTGGATTTAATCTCCACCCTGCTTGTGTCGATGTGAGTAAGCATCGTAGCGGCATACATCACTTGACTCCGTTTCACCTTTAGTTTGAGCGCAGCAAACGCTACGAGCAATCCGAGCAAATCCAGCGTTGATATAGTGTCATCTGATCTAAAGCTTCATGTGTCACTCAGCCCCACCAGAAGATCACGTTATACTCTCGCAACGCTGACCTGGCTGATAGCTTCCGACGCCCTCGGACTGAAAATGTTAGAGACCCCGATGTAGCGGATCTACAGCACTGGCGCGATAGCGAAAAACAGAAGCGGCCGGCTCTGTACCAGTATGCACTCTAAAAAAGCCCGTGTGTTTACGTTCCAGCACAACACTCGGAGAGTCAATCACTGCAACTTACGAAGGCAGCTTAGCGAATGACGATGCCGAAACAAAAACAAAAACCAAAAAACGCACTCTGAGTTGTGACATTAAGCAATGCAAGCGTGACGTTTTGCATTGCTTAATGTCACAAGTTAGATTGGGTTTTTGGTCTAAATATATGTTTCGGTATCGTCATTCGCTGAGCTGCCTCGAAAGTTGCGGTAATTGGCTGTCCGATTGTTTTGCGGGAAAGCAGACGCACGGCACGGGCTTTGTTTAGAGTTTATTGTAGGCGTGACCGAAAACAGTAACGAAATACGTTACTCGTTACTTGCGAATAAAAGGAATGTATTACCGACGTACGTTACTTCAAAATAAAGGGAACGCGTTACTGTTACCGTTAAAAACTACTGTACGTTATTTTGCGTTACTTTGTAAATAATAAATGAAAACGTTTTACTTTTTTGACGTTAGAGGTATGCATAAACGCCATAGTTCAAGAAATATTATGATATATCCAGAAAATAAACACAATTTTTTTATCGTGTTTACGGTTCCACCTGCATACGCACGAGAAAACACGCAAAGAAAAACACAAAAAACTCAACAATTGGTATCGCTTGGCGCCTAGAAATACGAAAAGAATTTAAATGTGATTGTTTTTTAGGTTTTGAAAAGAATATGTAACGAGTAACTTAACTACATTACACGTTACTTGAAATACAGTATTTACTTGAGTAAAAGCCGCACTGTTTATGAAGAAACCCTGAGGTTTCGTTTTTCCGCGGAGTACGCAGATTGCCAATCACCGCGATCGACAGCATGACTCCAGCTGTTTACAGGACATAGATATCGTCTTCGTTCGAAGATACCAGTTGTGAAGATTGCATTTGTATGTGAGAATCGTGTTCTCGATCTGGTTATTCGCTGTGTTATTTATGCGCAACGCAATGATTGGCTGTATATGTGTTCTGTGGGAAAGTAGACGCAAGGAGCTTTGTTCATAAATAGTGCGGCTTTATTACTCGAAGTAAATACGAGTAGGTAATGTAAGGTTCGTTACCCGTTACCGTTTTGAAAATGTTACGGAAACGTTCGTGCCAACTTTTCGGTAATGGCTGTTTTTTTGGCGGAGTCTATGGAATGGTTGTGTTGTGTTTCTTTGACGCTCTTCGTGAAAAGCTGCTCTACGGCGACAGCGAGACTTCAGTAAATGTGGGTTACCCTTTTCTTTCCCGACCTTGTGCTTGTGTTGCTCCGCGCTGCCCGATTCGGATTACGCCTCTATCAAGGAATGCATGCACTCTAAGAAAAAATGGAGGAAAAAGGTAGTAGTGGCGCATTTTCCTCTCTTTCACTGACGCGCCCCCAAGCGGACACGAGAAGAAGGGAGAAACAAGACGTTTCCTCCTTCTTCGAGGCAGAAGGGAGAAAGATTTCTCCCTCCCGACTCATCTTCTTTCTGTTTCGTTTTTCGAGCACGTCGCGCACGTTGTTAAATAAATGTTGTTGAGTTGATTGAGCTTCAGCGGCAGCGAAGGCCTACCACAATTCCGTCTTCTAGTCCAAACTTGCAGAACATTTCGGTTGCATTGACGTTTTTACCACTAATTTTATCAAAGGAACAAACGAAGCCACTGAAACAGCGAAGTTCCCGGAGCAGTACCAGCAGCGCTGCGTGCACTGGGAAGATAGCCGTCTCTGGGTTACGGAATTCACGCGGAACTACGAGTAGCGGAACCACGCGGACTGTGTCAGACATTTTCGACGTTATGGAAATCACAGGAACTGTGTCCAAGGCGAGCAGGTTTTCCTGCCGGCTGCCTGGTACACTTCCGTGCTGAGTTCGGTTACTGTTTTCCCGTGCCGAGTGCCAACAGGCGTTCAACGTGGTTCTGTGTTTCTGCGTGTCAGCAATGCTGCACCAACATCGTGATGGCAGTGTTGTGCGTAGTGAACAGAAGATTGGAATTATCGCCGATGTGACCGCGTGTTCGCGTATCAGTGGTGTAACAACAAGATGAGATGATGTAAACTGTCCGGCATTGATGCTTTCACAAACCACAGGGGCACCAGTGCGCCCCTATGGTTTGTGAAATCGTCAGGCAAGTTGTTGTCAAATATAGTGGTTCGAAAAACTGCAGGGAGCGATCGCAAACAATTTTGTTCGTCTGTGTGTTATTCGCACGACAGTGCGCACCAATGCTAGGCCGTTGCGGCGAAACGACGGTACGTCAGAACTGGCACGGCACTGCAAAAATCGCCGTGCTGCTTGGGAACGGAGAGGATGACATCTGACTGTGGTGTTTCGAACGTTGACCACTTCGCTTTTGTTCTCGAGACACCGTGAAAGTGCAATTTTGTGGAACACCAAAGGAACGTCAAACTTCGGCGGGCATCTGGGCCGTCTTTGGCACTATTGACACATATATGGCAGTCAGTGGCTGACAAACGTAAAACGAGACTTGATAGGACCGAATCTCCAAATGATGATTTAGCTCAGCAGTTATGGCTCAAATGTGGCACCTACTTTGGAACTCCTGTGGTGGACCGGAAGAGATTCAAAGTTTAGCATGTCCCGAATCCCAAAGTTAGTATTTACTTCGGCAGTTACGGCTCCAAGTGTGCACTTACCGCCAGACACTCCTGTGGGTGGACCAGAGACAAAGCCAAGTTGGCTTGCTCTAAGTATCTCCCAACTAGGGCTATGGTTAGGCAACGTCCTCTGGTAATGATAAGCGCCGCAAAGTAAAACCTAAGTGGCCCCAAGTTGGACCCCTTACCGTTTGCTGCACTTTTGCCCAAGTTGGAAGGGCGTCTCTACTGGCTAGTGCTACACTGGGTAGAATATGTCCACCACACACTAAAGAAAAGCTGGTAAAACAGTAAAGAATATGAGCGTTCTTGAGCTGCGTCCCATATGTTTGTACCCCTAAAGTTGTTTTCATAGCACCCCCTAAACGGAGTTCCTTGCAAAAAAAAAAACTGCAACAATTTTTTCTAACTCCCCTTATACGAAAAGTACACATTGTATTGCATATTTGCCCTTTCCAAGTTGCGTCAGGGAGCGATAGTGCCTGAAGCAAAACCTTTCTTCACGGAAAGCTGAAAAAGTTCTTGGGGCGTCAAAAACGACCCAGAGAAATTCGTTTTTTTTTCGTTTTAATGTGTAGAGCCGAAATTCGTAGAAAAACGCCTGCTTTGTAGAGTTTGAGCGTCATGTTTCGTATACAATGTTCCAGCTGACAATTTTTTTTCAGCGGTTAGAGAAGTACGATGCGCTTTCGGGAAGTATGCGCTCCAGATTTCTGAAAGCCTATCGACATAATCCAGCAGGTCTAAACGGATCTTCGGCGTACTTCCATTCGAGTTTAAGCAGTCTTCCATTGTTCTATTGCCATGTTTTTCAGAGGACCAAAACACGCGACAAAATAAAAATCTTTCAGCTTCCTTCTAGATATTGAATATACATTTTTGAAAGCGGATTTGAGTCTGCTTTTACGAAACGATACTTTCGCTTCTTAAGACCCACTTTCCGGAATCTTGTACCAAAAATAAGGAAATCAGAACTTGGGAGCGGTCGCATTACGGCGATCTAGACCAACCAGTCTTACTGAGCTGTTGGAATTATTTCCTGACCAAACCTTCGTGAGCGTACTTCGTTTGTACGTGCCTTTCCTCTTATTCCTTCAATCGTTTGCTACAACATTTACTTCGCTCACGATATTTGAATGTAATTTTGTACCTGTCTGCGCATGAAAACAAAAGTAACAATGAAAACGACAATCTCAAGTCCTGCTCTGGTAGTGTCAGTTTCTGCTTGCAGCTTCACGCCTTTCTGTTTCAATATTCCCGCTCTTCGACCACGTTGATTTTTTCTTTTTAAATCGTAAGTTGCGAATTTCGTTTTTGTTTGTATGCGATGTGGTTTTGCTGGTCAGCGGTTTACCGAGGTTTTGGGAATTATCTCCTTTGCCGA
>JAZHYW010005066.1:0-136349 GCA_037355805.1 Ixodes ricinus
GCTCCATCGAACTTCATCGGGGCTAGGTTCCGCGGTGCGGGGCGTAAGTTCCGCACGGCAAGCCGTCCGCTGGTGACGGGAAGTGCGGCAGCCAGCTGTATACCTGTGGCACTGCCACCCCCTCGGCCATGTCGCCAACGCGCTGTGTTCGTGATGCGTCTCGGCCCATCTTGTGATCCTGCAGGCCTTCAGGCTCACATTTAGAGGCGGGGCCCTCTTTCGCGAGCTCGTGTGCACCCGGCTGAAGACACGGCATGAGGGCTATTCGTCCTTCCACGTGACGGCAGCGGATGACGAAATGGACAAACTTTTCTATCCCCTTCTCTGGCCAGAGGAAGCCTTTTCAGGAGTTTACAAAACAGCTGACTGAGAGCCGCACCTATCAAGCGGTATTCCAAACGTCTCTCTCCGATAATACCGAAACAGATATGCAACCTAGATATTTATTTTCAGAATGTCCGAGGTCTCCGCACGAAAACTAAAGAATATTTTTCCAACGTAACCCTAACTCATGCATCTATTATTGTGCTAACTGAGACCTGGCTTTGTTTGAATATTTCTTCATCTGATCCCTTCCCACCTAATTTTATTGTATTTCGACGTGATCGCGCATTCTCTATAATGAAAAAGACGGGGGTGGGGTGCTGATAGCAATCGATACGTGATTGCAATGTGTTAGGCGTCCAGATCTCGAGACATCATTTCAGTCACTGTGGATAAAGCTACAGTGTGCAAATGGCGAGCGTATCCTTCTGGGCGCTTATTACTTGCGCCCTGACCCCTCTCCAGATGATTTTGGCCAATGTCTGCTAGGCATCGAGCGCACAACCAACGCCCTTGTAAAATTTAAATTTATGGTTCTTGGCGATTTTAATGTCCCCAACATATGTTGGGAAACAGCCTCTGCGTCCTCGAAACATTACTGTATTATTGAAAAATCTAATCTCTTGCTTAATTTCGCGTCATTTACGAACTTAAAACAATACAACCGTATCTCGAACACCCAGGGCAACATACTTGATCTTTATTTCTCAAATCTTGACTGTATTGATGTAACTGAGGGTACGTCAGTCTTGGTTCCCCCGACAGATGTCCCCCCCAATTGGAGATTAGTATACCTCTCCGACAGGGCATGAGACATTGTTCACAGAGACATCCTGAAGTGAATAGGCATAATTTTTCCGCTGGAGATTATGTTAGTTTGTACGATCATTTCTCCAAATACGATTGGTCCTCAATCATTCTGTGCTCTGACGTTGACCAACAGGTTCTCGATTTCAGTCGCATCGTTCGAGAAGGAATGAATCAATTCATCCCGTTGCGTAAAACGTAAGGTTCAAAGTTTCCCTTCTGGTTCTCGCACGAATTACGTAATTTAATGAATAAGAAATTGAGCGCTCATCGAAAGTTTAAAAAGAACGGAATCCCCAAATTTAAATCAGAATTTAGTCGCTTTAGGTCTCTCTGCAAGGAACTTTTTAAACGTGATCGTCAGGCGTGTACATTGATTCCGTCGAGTTGCAGTTAACTAAAAATCCCAAAGGATTCTGGAAGTATGTTGGCTCTCGGTCCCAGACAAAAGGTAGAGGAGAGATCACCCTGCTGGACTCTCAGGAAAACTCGACGACAGATGTTTGTGAAATGTTTTGCACGCCACTTCCAGTCCGAAAATAAAAAAACAGTGAGTGCGCAGGCGAGCTGGTGGATGTTGATCATGATGTAGTGTAGGGTTTTCTACATCATGATCAACATCCACCAGCTCGCCTGCGCTCACTGTTTTTTCATTGATAATTCCGGAAGCAGGCTTATTTCCCTTTTCCTATGGATATTGAGACGTTCTTTTCCCCTGTCTTTCTTCTTCGACCAAGTTTCCCAGCTTTTACCACAGTCTCGGTTTTTCTACATCATGATCAACTTCCAGTCCGTTTTTAAGCATCTTCCAACCCCTTCAGCTATTGCCGCGCCAGCTGTCTCTGGGAATGCATCTTGTATTGCGCTCTTTGACGAGGAGCTACTGCATGAGTGTGTAAAAAAATGAATCCATCTTTGTCTTCTGGCCATGATGGTATTCCGTCGGTCCTCTTGAAGGCATACAGTGCCATATTTATTCCTGTTCTCGTACAGATTTTTAACAACTGGATAAAGAATGAAGTCTTTCCCGCCATGTGGAAAATGGCACTTGTTGTACCTGTGCATAAGTCCGGTCCAAAAACAAATATGTCGAACTACAGACCTAAATCTCTTCTTTGAACATTTTCGAAGATCCTCGAAGTGGCACTGCACAAAAATATTGTCATTTAATCTCAAGCATGATCTTATCCCAAACCAACATGGATTTATGGCAGGTCGCTCGACCACAACTAATCTCGCCTGTTTCATGTCAACCACTGCTCACGCCGTCGCTAAAAGAGACCAGATTGATGCGATTTACTTTGACTTAAGTAAAGCGTTTGACGTTGTTAATCATGAGATGTTACTGGTAAAACTGTCAAAGCTAGATATTCACAATTCATTGCTTTCATTGCTCAAAAGTTATTTGCGTGACCGGAAGTGCTTTGTTAATTCGAATGATAAATCTTCTGCTACTTAGGAGGCGAAAACGGGTGTACCTTTAGGGTTCCGTTCTCGGACCTCTTTTGTTTTCAGTTTTTGTTAATGATGTTTCGACTGTGATTCGTCACTCTTCATTTCTTCAGTGCGCAGACGATATTAACATGCTTATGGAGGTACGAGATGACCGGGATTGTGTTTTGCTACAGAGAGATGTTGATGGTTTTGAAGAATGGTGCCATGGGAACGACCTGAAGATAAATAGATCTAAAACGAAAGTCGTGTCGTACATTCGTAAGACACATAACATTGTACTTCTATATGTTATTCAGACAGACCTTTTGGAACACATGAACACAATCAAAGATCTTGGCGTGGTGTTTGACAGCACCTTACACTTCTCCAGTCATGTTGATCACATCGTGAACGCAGCTCTGCGCTCGCTCGGGAGTGCGTGCCGCATCACTAAGGAGTTTATTAACCCCTACACATTTCTTATACTCTACAGTGCACTTTCTCGACCACAGCTGGAATGCGCTTCTGTTGTAAAGAATGGAATTTGTGCCACAAATTCCTCGAAAATAGAACGGGTTCAGAACAAGTTTCTTTCTATTTATAGACATCGTTACTCAGCGTGCATTGTGCGCACCACTACTGATGTCCCTGTCCCAGTTCAGCGTAGCATGGCACTACCTACCCTGCGTCGTAGGAGAGAATTTGCCGATATCTTATTTTTATACAAAATTGTCCACGCCATCACTGATTGCATTGTATTGACGTCTAGAGTACTCTTAAAGATTCCTCTAAAAATAACAAGGCAAAATGCGTCCTTCTGCAATGGGCGCCTACTTAACCTCCACGATCCTGTGTCCAGGCTTGGGCATACCTACAGTTCTTTTTCTGAAACACTCGATATATTTGACAATAACACGCTGCAGTTTGTAAAAACGTTGAAGGTCATCACTTAAATTTGAACTGTACGCACTAACTTGCAGTGTTCAGACCCGAATCCCATACTTTGGATTTCTTTTTTCTCTATCGAACGATTGGTGGTGACGGTAGTACCATCAAGCTTATCGTGTGTTGTGATTTTGTGTTTAGTTTTGTAAATTTTTAGTGTATTTTTGTTTTAGGGCTTGTCCGTTGTGTGTGTTGTCTGTACTACTGATTTATGCCCTGTTATAACTTACATGAGTCGGTTTCGCTTTGGTTTTCGCGACTTCGTCAAATATAGAGTTCCTACATGGCTCTATACTAGGACCTTGTTTTTTTATTATTTATCTTTATGACATTGTGAAAATTTCAATCTAGTCATGTATGCCGATGACACCAGTTTCTTTCTCTCTCAACTATTGAAGAAAGTAAAAAAAAATTGTTTTTTTTAAATTAAACATTTGGTTGGGTGTGAGTAAAATGCCACTGAATACTAAGAAACAAACTGAATGCTATTTCAATCTAAAAGAAATTCATAGGAGCTATTATCACCATGGCACCATATTGTAAGTTTTTTTTTATATTTGGAGGAGTTGCATCTTTATTTAACTTAGTTCTGATATTAGGAGAATTAATTTGTACATTCAATAAATTGTTTTAAGTTTCGGTGCAAAAAAAAAAAAAAAAAGACGGCCGCGAGATTGTAGAAAATTTATTGTCAGCCACGAGATCGCAAGACTCGTCCCTGAAGCAATGAGCTTAGCCATCCAGGTAAGTGAGCGGTATTTATCGAAGGCGCTACGTGAAGGGTTTGTACTGGACTGGCAGTGCGATAATATTTTAGATATAAGACTCCCACTTTGCCGAGACCATTCTCTGTCGGGCGAAACAATCGGTACGGAAATGCCTCAAATATGGCGAAAACTCGATAATCGATCACAAGTACACTATAAATAATGCTCCTTTTTGCATATGGTTAGGGTGCCTACAGGTCTGTCTGTCTCAGGATGAAGACATCCATTGTTGCAACGAGTGGGCCAGGGCGTGGCGCGCTGGCGCACTCAATGCGCGACTGATGCGGTAAAATGACATCTAAGCGTTAGTCAAACGCTGAGGCTACGCGCTCGAGCTGGGTTACCGCATTGCGCGCACTTCAAGAGACTAAAAAACGTTTGGGCAGAAAAATGGCCGAGATGCCATGCCACTACTTAAGGGAAAGCGCGCGTGTATGAACGCACTCTACATATGGCCTGCACTCAGTTTAGCGCCCTGTAGATTATTCTATGGCTACCACGTGTCACACTCCCACCGTAGCACATAGATAGGGCAAATGTAAGGATCTGGATTAGCTAAAAAAGACACAAAGGACAAAGACAAGACAAAACGTCGTCTTTTTCTGTTTGTTGTTGATTTCGTTTTATCCCTGTAACTTACCAGCACGGCTTCATTTCGTCGAGTTTCCATATGAACCTAACACGGGTTCAAATTGTAAAACCACCATTTACCCATGCGTTAGGCATCAGCAGCAGGATACAAGGCCTTCTTTTTTAAACAATTTTTAATAATAACAAAGGAAAATTAATTATATTCGTTCTTTAGAGATTCAAAATCTTCTTGCTTTCATCCCGCAACTTGTGTTTCTGTATCTTTCCGGACACTGTCTTCGGGAAAGATTCCGCAAAGAGCACATATCTCGGAATCTTAAAATAGCTGATCTGAAAGAAAAACAAACAAACAAGTTCGTTAAACGTAATGTCATGCCCCCCCCCCCCACCCCCCCACAAAAAAAAAAGTGCGCTATACGAACCACATTGCAATGAACACGTTTTATTTGTCACCATATTTCCCGAATAATAATTTTCTTCTAATAAGCTTTAAAAACTTTTTAGAACACGAAGAGCATGACACCTGTAATAGTGCAGAGTATTCTCTTGTGTCACTAGCTGGGAATGTCTATAATTTACACTCTAGTCACCGAAAGGATGATAACGGCAGGGCGTCTCAATGGGAGGTCCGACCTCCAACACTTGCTCGTCGCCTGCCGATGTGCTCTGGAAGCGTGTGCGCGCTCACGAAACGCCGAAGCACTGCTGAAGGTACGAAGCTCGCGCTCATGGCGGGACAGTTGAAACACCTCACCGCCGTTCTCATCCTGCCAGTGGCCCTTTCGTCTTTGGCACTAGAAATTGGGTAAAGCCCGTTGACACACTTGCATGCGACCGAGTCCTTGTGATCTCTTAAGACGAGAGAACACAGTGGCACGCTGGCGCCATCTATGAGGTGACCCTGGAACAGCATGTCGGTAGAGCGAGGGATTTGAGCACGTTGGTGAAGGTTCAGCAGGATGACTTTACCCGAGACTCCGGTCTCGTAGAAAAACCCAGTCTCGGGTAAAGTCACTAAAATATGCTTATATTAGCCTAAAGCACAAATATCATCACGCGACTGTCTGGTATCCGAATTAAAATTCCAAAGCAAGCCGAACACACGAGATGTTCATTATTCGACTAACTTGATTATATCGCATACCTTGCCCTTGCAGAAGCCTTTGACGTCTCCCTCGCTTAGAGATTTCCCAGGTTTTAGTATGATCCAGGCGCAGACCTCCTCTCCCAGCCTGGAGTCTGGAACTCCCACAACCTGCGAAGTCGAGACCAGAGACGGACAAAACGTTCGTATCCTGTATGAAATCTACATCAGAACTGTGGATTCAGCTCGAACTCATCAGGTCCATCTGCGGTGTTCAACAGTCACTGCCAAAGTGAGAACGGCAGAGAGGAGCTTCACTTGTCCCTCCTTCAGCGCGAGCTTCCCAACTTCGACAACGCTCCGGCCTCGCGTGCACCTCAAACGCCATCACGCAACCAAAGCACGACGGAAGGCACGGAGCGCGTGATGGGGGCCGGGCGTTCAAAAGACACGCCCTGCCGTTTTCATTCTGGCAGTGACTATATATAAGTTGTAACGGATATATTTGAATATGGCCGGGCCGTGCAACAATATTCGCTCGGAATGTTTTTAACTTTGCACGAGCTTACTGGCACTAGTGGGACCCAAACACGCACGCAACACCCCCGACCAAGAACCTCCTTTATTGCGGTGTAATTTCAAGGAAAAGCCGAGCGTTTTCTTTCAATCTCTCTTTCGCAAAACTTGATGACGTAGTTGAGGGGTTGCTGTCACTCAGGCTGTGTTCCAAAATTTACTCGATCTGACTCCGGAGTAAAGGTTTCGTACAGTGGCATTTCAAAACTTACTCGCGCTTACTCGATGACGTCAGAACTCGCCTTCCAGAAGCGGGTTGTTTACTCCGGAGTAATTACTCACGCTACTCCTCCTCGGTCGGGTGGTAACTCCGGATCAAATCGAGTAAATACGTCACGTGATCTGTTCGTCGTCTGCTTTCTGTGCCGACAGCCGTCAAAGCTTGCTTGCTCCGTCGGCTTTGATGGCCGTCGTTCGAAATGACAAATGAGGTGCAGCCACTTATGTGTGGTTATTGCGATTTGCTGCTTTCAACGCAGGAATTGACTGCATCCCATCGAGACCGTGCACCTTCCCCTGGAAGGTATGCCGGTTGTTATTATCAGAGTGCAAAAGTAAACAAAAGCTTCTCCGCATCCTCGGCGTTGGAGGGAATGCCGTATTTTCACGTCCAAGGCTGAAAATGTTCGAACAGCAGCAAATGATGTGGAAACATTTTTGTCCCCCCCCCCCCCGAGTGTGTGTAATAAGAGGATAACGCTTGTAAAGCAGGGAAGGCTTCGAAGATTTTATGTATATGATCAGTCAACAACCCCTCCCCAAGAAATTGCCTATAACGAGTTTGGAAGTTTTGTTTTAATTTTGTAATCATATTCGTCTCAAAGGGAACGTACGTTACATATCACTGTTGAGAAAGCACCCTGCACTGTACCGCTACACCGTGTGGAAGCAGTTTCTGCAAAACGTAATCGGTGCAAATTACGATGCGTTGAACATATGCGTTTAGGGAACCTGGACAAGATTTACAGCGATCGCGCTGATTGATAAAAACAATTTTTTATGTTTAACAGAAAGGAATAGGTAATTTTGATCTCAGTATACAACCCAAAAGGAAGGTGAGAAAAAGGAGCTGGACCTCAAAAAACACCGCGCCGTCATTAATATTATAGTCTCTTCGATCGCTTTCTCCATGATCAAAAGGGATCGTCAGCTATTTTCTGCCATCACTGCTGTGCTTTCTCTTTGCCGTAGCCCAAGACAAAGCCAATCCGCGCAGTATCCAGGTGATTATCCCGGCCGTTCCAAAATCGAGTCGCCGATCGTTTACTCGCGATGTCACATGGTATGACCCGCTGACGTGTGAAACAGGTTACTCAAGTAAGGTTTGGAACATAGCCTCAGCGACCGCGCATATGGCGCGTTTTTACTTGCTTTACAAATCGATTAACACGGGCGTTCGGGGCTGTGGGGATTGCACGTTTGGCTAAAAATGTATAACCATACATCGACTTGCAATCGTGTTGGTAAAGGCTAGGAATTATACCTCACTGAATAAATTTATCACTCAAGACGCGAACTGGTGCAGCCACATTCCAAGGGCAGGCCGACCTCATGGTGCCGAAAGAAATGCTTTCGCATTTAAAATAATTCCTGCAAAACGTTCTGAATATAGTTTCTTTGCTCTAAAAACAAAGACAAATTTATTGATATATTGTTTTAAACGTTTATTCTGTATAAAAAGTCTGCATAGCTTTTTAAAAGGTAATGTGACATAGGTTTTTGTTTCGTTTCGGTTTCAGCTGCGTTCCTTGATGCCCATCTCAACTGGAGTTGTCATGCCTATGCGCCGTGTAACACCGGAAAACTTAGTTGAGCTCAATGAGTTGGGAGAAGCCAACGATCTTTGACTTAATGATAGTTGAGAGGGCTATAGTGTATCGAGGGTATTAAAAGGACCACGAAATAAATTTCTCAGCTTTAATTCTCAACTCGAAAGCGCGAAATGACTAATCCCGTGGTAGTGCCATGCTTAAGCACGGGATGCGATAACTCCAAGCTTCCATCTTGCTTTCTAGATCAGAGCATGGAACTTGTCATTCGCAAGTGATGATAAGTGCCTTCTAGGCACTCGTTGCCCACGAACGCCAATTCAAATATTTGTCGATGGATTGAATGTTGACGGACGGATAGGTCGGTGTGACGCAGTGCCCGTGTCCGATGACTGTGCTGAGTTCGGCTGACGTGCTTGGTCACCGCGGATACATTAGTGAAAAGGCGGAGACATGTCGAAGGAAAGGAGGTAAGCAACAGTCTGCTATATTTTCATAGTTTCGAACCGAAAAGAGGGTTTTTTGCTTTCTTGTTTTGTGTACTAGTTCTTTTTTGGCACACTAAACAATATGCGATTAGCAAAATTCCAATTTATCTGAGCCCAAAATTAATTTCATGGTTTATTTAAACTTTTTTGTACGCGTTGCGGAAACGGCACCTAAGTATATTTAGTTCTTTCATAAAAAATGAACGAAACACTATATTTGTCTTTACCTGCCTTGATTTTAACTAGCACATTCACTTCTCACAAAAGACGCCATCGCATGCAGCATCTTGTAAAGGCTTAAACACACAACGCCCAAATGGTTCAACGGAGGGGTAATTCGCTAAAAGACGAGATAACAAATACATCATCCTGGGAACCTAAACCAGTAAAGCGAAACTGTCTTTTTGAAAAACATTGCTGCCTTTGTTTTCTGGTGCGTTTTGTTTTTAACCAGCGAAAAACTGAAAGGAATTTGTTTGTTGCAAGGCTGCCGACATTTATTCGCTTCCTCCTCTAGGGCTCGTGATGTCATGTTTAGAAAGTGCGTTGACCAACCGTTTTTCTAGTTGTTTCTGCACGTTCTTGTACGCTTGGAGATGTGCTCGGTAAATTCAATTCAGCGAACTCTCGTCGATCCAGTTTTACGTACCGACAAAGGCAACGTCATTCGGACGAATAACATGTGACCGTGTTCCTACATATTGTGAGTAGAGGATTTGTTTGCAATGGCAAAATTAGTTAACGCGATACGGAACTCGCGCGTTAAAAAAATTGATTTGTAAACTGCTACTTTTAAGATCTGCATTGGTGCACTACTATGAGCTACACTGAATTCGATATCAGCTGTGGGGGACGAGATCCAACCGTCGCGCTCATGGCGGCTATGTTTATAACTACACCCATTAAAAAACAACATTTTTTTTTGTGGTAGCGTTTGGCCAACGGGGCCAGACACAGCGTCAACATTAGGCTGGGGCTTGTGTTCAATCAAGGAGAAAACAGGCGAGTCCTCTGAGACACAGGCTGGATAATACTACCCCCTTCGTTTGATCTCCTCCTCGCCAACAGTCAGCGACAACTTAAAAACTCCGGAGTGGTGAGTTTCAAGCATCTTATTTATTGCTCCGTAGCCAATAAAATTGCGGTATTGGTCCCAACACAAATGCCGGAAAACGAATCGGGAAGAGAAAAGCGTGAACATGGTTAAACACACTCATCGCTTCTTAATCAATGCGTCGGGAACTGTAGACGTTTTTTCGGTAGCAGTGTATGGGCGCCGCCATAACTGAGCTTCACATTTCTTTCCTGACGTTCTATTCGTTGCGCTTCATCACTGTGGTCGCACTAGAGGTTGTTGATTTCCTAGACACCACAGTCTTCTTAAGGTCAAGGCAGGCTTCGTGTAGACAGATCCCTACCCATTTCGCTGGGTGGTCATCTCAGCGAGGCATCCGAAGGTCAGTTGTGGAGGCGCAAATTTGACGCGCTGGAAAAGCGTCTATAGCTCAGAAGGTTTGACTAAAAAGAACGAAATTATGATCTCCCGTCCGTCAGCGTGTCAGCTCAGATAGAGGAACACACCTGCACCTCCAGCACATCTGAATGCGTGTAGATAAGATTTTCGATCTCCTGTGGGTAGATGTTTTCTCCTCCCCGAATGATCATGTCCTTGATGCGGCCCCGGATCGTGATCCGCCCATCTTCGCTCATCGTGGCCTCGTCCCTAAGTCGCGGAGATGGAAGAAATTTGTTTGAATGAAAGGCAATGTCTTCAAGTCAACTAATATTACAGTCAACTTCAAGGTTACATTCTACGCCAGCAACCATGTCCGGTGACCTGGTCGACGGAGTAAGAACCAGACAAGACCGTAGGCCTGAGTGACACGTAGAACAAGATACTTCATTTGCTCCTGCCACCAGCTGGTAGCGTTCCCAGAGAAGGATCGTGTCGGCAAGTGGCAGGAGGTTCTATTCCACATAGAAGTCTCTTGGTGTGTTAGTGTTACAAGTATACTTCAAATGTGCCAATGCACGAGGCCCGTGCGGGCCTTCTGCTCTTTTAATAGATCGGCTGCTAGATCTGTATCCTCTGTTGTTAGTAAAGGCCAACACGCCAAGGGGCTTGATGGGTTAGTTGAAATTCTCGTTGTGACAACTTTGTCGACACTGCTGCAGGTTTTTCCGTTTTGGCGTGTAACTACAGACGTTTTCTAGTTGCTTAACCGATTATAGTGCTCTTAAAGAGATAGATCAGCGTCGAGCTGGAGCATTGCGTATAACTTTTTGGCGCAGATGCCGACGCCTAGTCGATTTTGTATACAGACTGGTCTTGTAGTGAAACGTAAACGTAGTACTTGGAGAAGGCATGCAGTGATGTTGCAAAATTTCTGGATTAGTGTGCCTCAATGTTGTTGGGCTGGCGGCCCTGCAAGCAACAATGAGGCACTCTACTCTAGGATTTAAGGACGAAAGAGCAGGGAGGAGGGAGGCGACCCCCCCCCCTCCTTTACGCATCCCAAGGTCAACTTTTTTAAAGAAAAAAAAGGTACATACACCAAATTTTTTAGGAAGAAGTATTTCAATTCTGGTGACAGCAAATATTAGGTCAACAAAATACATCTTAGCAAAACTTCACCCGTGACGTCAAATCTCTGGTGGGCGGACGCCAATGCGCGCGCGGATGCTGGGGTGAGTCTGAACTTGTAAGTGTGCGGAGCGCGTATGCCTTGGTTTGTGCTACAAATGGAATGTGAACCAAGCACTAGAGCTGGTCCAAGTAGGCGGAAAAGAAAATTAGAGGAAGATCTATTGGTGGATCCTAAGGGAATGCTTTAGCATGACCCTTAGGAAACGCCGCACACGTCCTCCTTTGGGAAACGATAACACTGACCCCATAGCGAAGCCAAAAATAGGCACCAAAAATAGAAGAAGCAAAGGAAAAAGCAACAAGAGGAAGCCAGAACAGAAAAGAGAAGGGGTTAGCGTTAGCGTTTCCCTAAGGGCGACGTGTGTGGCGTTTCACGAGGGTCATGCTAACGCATTTCCTAAGGATCCACGAATGAATATTCCTCTAATTTTTTTTTCAATTGAGGATTATTCAGCAAAATATATAACGAAATATACAAAAGCAACGTAAGTGTAACGACACGTTACGTTCTTAAAAGTTAATGGAACGCGTTCCTTTCGAACTACTGGAACATGCAATGGGAACTTGTTCCAAGATTGAGGAGGAACGAGATTTCGTTTCTGTTTTGGAGGAACGCGTACAACACTGCACTATAGTTGGTTAAGAGTCCAGGGAAGCTCCTCTCACATCTTAACACTTTAGCAGAGCGAACGCCGAAGAGAAACTCAAACTCAAACTCTTTATTTCTCTCCGTTTGGAGAGGGAGACAGAGAAAAAAGCAACTCAGTTGTGGCTTGACGAGCCTCTGCCTCCCCACAGCAGCGAAAGAGGACAGCATGCACATACACATAATGTTTTTTTCACCATCACACTTATAGCACAAAAATAAACAACATTAGATGGGGGAGGGGAAAGGGGGAAAAGTAAGCGACCTCCTCTCTAGCGTTCGCTCTGCCAAAGTTGAAAGGGGGGAGGAGCTTCCCCTGAACTTCTAACCTGTCTCCAACTATGGCAGAATGTAGCTCGGCGAATGCTGTTGCTGCCCTCACCCGGTGTGATACCAGTTGTCGCACACGACCTCCCTCGTCTTGTCGTCCTGCTTGAGGTATCCCTTGAAGACGAGGTAGCCTCGAGCGCACAGCTCCCCGCTCTGGTTCACGGGGACGATTCTGCCTTGTGAATCGACAATCTTCACCTGCGACCACAAAGCCAGGAAGCACGCTTTTGATGTACATCACAAAGTAGCAGGCCAGTGGAGTCTTTACCAACATGATAATAATACATCGCAATTTCTGTTTTTTTTTAAATGCCTTAGAAGGAACCTTTCACAGAATCGGCAAGTAATATGTTGGCATAGGATCGAGCGTATGAAACCTAAATGATTGATGAAATAAATGAACCGGTTAATCTCATAAAACGAAATCCATCTGAAGCGCGCAAGCGTCGTTTTCAAAAACATACATATATTTAAAATTTAAGGACTGGCAAGTAACCAGCCTCTACGAACAAGACCTACTTTGGGTCATTCATGTTTTA
Source organism: Ixodes ricinus (assembly GCA_037355805.1). Classification (NCBI taxonomy): domain Eukaryota; kingdom Metazoa; phylum Arthropoda; class Arachnida; order Ixodida; family Ixodidae; genus Ixodes; species Ixodes ricinus. The sequence goes on from JAZHYW010005066.1 coordinate 12,948, forward strand.
CACACCGAGGGTTGGTTTTTAGAGCACACTTTATTAAACAAAAACAAAAAGCTGTTTGTCTATCGTGGTCACAGATGATTACGTAAAAGTTGACTGAGCTAAATAAATGTTTACTTTAACGAACTTGTGGCAAAAGGACTAAAATAAGTGGTTCGCGAGCGTCGATGATCTGCGTAGCAACAGGATCGAGGGCTGGACAAAGAATGACACAAGAAGGTTTGAAATTAGAACACTGGGTAACTCCTGAGTATGCATTGAAACGTTCCATTGAAAAAGAAAGTAAAATTAGAGTGGGGAGGGGGGGGGGTTAAAACCCACCCGCTTTATACGCGTAGGAGCAACGTACCTGACATCTCGGCCACATATAATATAATATCCACAATGAAGGCAACGTCCACTGACCTCTACGTGATCGGTTGGTTTCCCCACTGTTTCGATCCACTGCTCCGTCGATTCAGCACGTTCTGAACATGTTATAACTGGACTCGTCTCTGTGCAACCATAGAGAATCTGAAACGTTGTCCCAACCGTGTTTAGCATCGTAGTAACTTGAAGGAAAAAATTGCGGTGGTTTAGCTCGGCTACGCCAGGATATACGTGGCATGAGCTTATGCGCACAAAATGAGAGGCGCTATCAAGCGGCTCCGGTGCAGCGTCAGACTTTGCCACTGCGCAACGGAGGCGCACAGCTGGGCACGCGGTGGCGCCAGTGCGTCTGCCGCGGCTATATGACGTCACTCCTCTGGAATGCGCAGACCGGCGAGGCGCGCGCGGTGGCGGCGGAGCGCGCGGCGGCGGCGGCTCCGGCGCGCCAGCTGTGCGCCGTGTGACGTCACTGCTCCTCGCGCATGCGCAGACCGGCGAGGCGCGCGGCGGTGGCGGAGCGCGCGGCGGCGGCGGCCCCGGCGCGCCAGCTGTGCGCCGTGTGACGTCACTGCTCCTCGCGCTTGCACAGCACGGCTTTTTGACAGCCACGCGAAACTGCCCAACCTAGGGTGCCTTCATGTGCGCTTTGCTTAGGGTGAAGACATCTGGCCATTTTGTCCTACACTTTTCTTTTTCTTTTTTGTTCAGGAGCGCGTGAAAGAGCGTGTCCCTGCACGCGTTTGTGGCGCTGACTGTGCTATGGCGACATTTTGTTTTCTTCGATTTCTTTGTATTTTACCCGTGAGCGCGTGCTGTCGGCATTGGGTACCGCAAAGGGTGGCACCACCCTAAACAGAAGGACATTGAGGCACCCTAGCTCAACCTCGGCCAGTGTAGCTCACGCTACAAAATAATTAATGACGGTGTCCGAGTAGATGTACGCGCAAACTTGCCTGGAACTGTTGCATGTTCAGCGTTGTCATTGCCTTCTTCACCACTTCTTGAGGACAGGGAGCTCCAGACATAATACCTGTTGGTGTAAAAATGTACCCGTTACCATATGTGACGTGACTGCATTATGCTGGTGTTCATTTCTACTCGTTCTGGTCGACGGAAACGAATACGGGGTTCGAAACATATGCTGCAGGAGGCACGCGCTCCGCAGCAAGGCCACCACAATGACCAATGGTGTGACGTCATTACAAACCATGTATACGCATTGATATGTTTTTTTGTTTGTGTGTATATTTTTTTGTATTTACACGAGTGGATTTGAATAGTGCTGGGTGCTCAAAACTACTGCAGTCGTTGTAACTGGAAATCGGTGCCGGAAGCGACAGCCCTGGAGGCGTGATTACCTTTTTCCTGACTTGTACGTAGTTCAGCTTCTCTACTCAAGTTACTGTAGTTCAACTGCTTTTTCTGAGTAGTTTAGTAACTTTCAATTACATTTTTATTTCGGTAATCAGTAGTTTAGTTTAATTACTTTTTCTGAGTAACTTCTACACAAATTACAAATTACTTTCCAGTTTTAGTGCAGGTTTTCTTACCAACAAATATTCCTGCAGAAAAGATATATAAGATCTTGAAAGATCAGCTGATATTTGCAAAGACGGGGAAGCCTGTGCCGTAGGCAAGGGGTGGGGGTGGATGGGTTGGAGGGTTTGAAACCCCCTAAACTTTTCACGAGCCCCCCCCCCCCCCCCACTGCAACAACCCTGCTACGAGGCGCGGAGAGCGGACATATACGTCGCAAGTGAAACCGAGTGACTGCGGGATTAACGCCGAAGGCTGGCGTTTCGTTATGTCCCGAAGCTGAAGGAGACTTGACGCATTTGAAGAAAGGGCTTGACTCCGCTTCTCCCAACGTAGGAACTCTCGCCCACTACAGGAAGTGTACACATGCATCCTCACTCAGAGGAGGCAACAAAATGCAGCACCCGCTCTGAAGCTCACCTGGTGCTCCCGTAGTTTGTGCTGCACTTGAAGAATCACGTGCTAAAAAGCAACGTAAAGGCAACCTCTGCGTTGCCTTTCCTCCCGAAACTCAGAATATGCAGGTCTTGCAAGATTCGAAGATAGTTCGAGAAATCTTAGTAATTCCCCGCCGTTTTTACAAAACAAAATAAAAATAATAATAAACAAGTAGTGTTGGAAAGTACTATAAGTGCATGGTACTTAAAGTACTACTTCAAGTAGATTTAGAAAACTTGTATTTTACTTGAAATACATTCTCTGAGCATGTGCTTCTTTACTAAGTATTTTTGTACATTCCAAGGACAGTTCAACTCCCCACTTAAAAGTACATTCCCCAAATTTGAAAACAAAAAATGGCCTAGCATCATGTGAAAGCGCGCTATCGTCATGTGAAAACTCGCTATCGTCTTTCGATACGTCATCTGGTCATTTTGTTGAGTGAAATAATGTCAGCAGTAAGACCGATAGATATAAGTGCCTTAGAAGTTGATTGCGTTAAATAGTTCGTCAGCGAGAGTAAAGCAACTATTCTGTGGCGACTTGACTTCATCCAACATTTGCCGCAATTACAAAAAAACAAAAACTGATGCACCTCCGATTAACCCTAAAGCAACGCATGCCAGTTAAAAAAATTGTATAGGGGATAAAAGGGTATCATGAAAGATTGTGTTAAACTGTACTGGTGCTTTACATTGAAAATAAATTGTATTTATCGAACTTTACTTCAAGTACATCGCACCAGGTGTACTTACTACTTTACTTGAAGTACATAGCCTTTCATTTACTTTGTACTTTACTTCAAGTACTTGTTAGATGCACCTTACTCAACCCTGTAAACAAGCAAACACTATCTGCAAAATCAAGCTCAGGCAGTGCTAAACCTCAAGGCATGAAATGATACATCCGCAGCACATCGTTGACCAAAAAACAAAAAGTGCAAAGCTATTAGGCACGCAGAAGTAGAACCAGCTATTAAAGCATATCTGGGTGATTTCAGATAAGATCGACCAAAGGGTGGCTGGTCGACATTTTTAAATCAACTGATGTTTTTATATGCCATTGTCTAGTGTCCAGTATAAATGAATCCACACTTAGTTTTGACCAGAAAAAAGATTTGGAGAAAGGAAAAATCATAAGGCATGGAGAGGTGGACAGTTGCAATAACGCGCACTGATGGAGGGGGCACGTTTGAAAGTGAATACACTAAAACAATAAAATTAGGAGAATTTCAATACTATTTAGAAACAAACTATAGGTAGCAGCTTGCTTGTAATATAAAGTAATAATGTTTATCTAATATTTATTTATTTTTAAAGATTGCCAAACATGCCTGCTCTGACCAACAAATGGCAAAATTTTGAGGTTTGTATCTCATGAAATAATTTAATCATTATTATATAATTTGCAGATAGTAGTCTACTAATATATGGATATTATTTTAAAACAGAAATAAGGTATCTGACTGATACAATAGTTAGGACATATTTAGGCAGACATGAGAAGAAAATCAAACGAAGAAAAATTCCGATGCAAATAAAAAACACCACCTTCGATTTTTTTTAAATTTGGATACCCTGTTATACTTTATTTTGGCATTCATTTCTATTAAAAACATGTTGATTCATTTTATTGAGAAAGAAGAAACAACTCCCAAAGTAGGGTCCTTTTCAAAGCCTACAGTTAGCAGTGTCCTATACAAGAAGTGACACTGAGTTCCAGTTTCATGAAACTTACACAAATCTTTTATATATTTTTATTCAGATGAGGTCACTGATAACTAGAGCAATCGGTCACACAGTAAAAGGAGGATAAACTATATACAGCATTTTACATAAGCGTACAAAGTGGTATCATATTAGAGACTAATGATTCGAGAAAGATGATGCAGTGTAAGTTTTACCTTCCGGTATATTTTACATTTAGAATAAAAGAAATAACTTTACCTCCACACACAAAAATAAATATAATACTAAAATTGTTTAGGTTGGCTATGTATTTACGATTACAAACAATTTCAGGTGAGGGATGCCATTGTGCCTGACTGCACTCTAGTCCAGTAACGGCTAATGAAACGGCTACAGCCTATTTAGGCGTGACATACGGTGGATTTCGGCATGACAAGAGAGTGACCCTGAAAGTAGCCATGACAGTCCAGCGTTTCCACGTCATCCTAGACCACTTAGGCGTTACAACATCATTTATAGCCGTGACATTAAGAGCTCCTCACATCATTGGCGTTACAAGCTGTTTGTCACGCTGATAATGTAACGCCGATAGAACGAGTAACGGCTAAATTCAGAGCACAAAAATAATAAACGTACAATTTCAAAGTTCGGGTCTCGCCGGAGGCAGCGTGCGTTGGCAGTGCTACGAGCAAAACAAACCGACAAAGCGCCGGTCCCGGGGCCCGAGCACGGTTGACCTTGAAGGTCTGGCGCGAGAGCACTCGGTTTAACGACGGCTAACATGACGGAACGTGTTAAGAGGGACCTCTCCATTATACTTTTTCAGGGGGAAGGAGGGGGCGGGGGAGTCGGCGACTCGGCGATTTTTGGACTAACCCACGGCTTCTTTTTTCGCCACGAGAAGGCGCGCAACGGAGTGTCGGACTCGGATTCGGTGCCTCGCCATTGTCTTTGTCTCCGAACTTACGGACCGGAAGGAAGAGTTGCGCTGCGATGTTCACGTCCGCAGACATTCGTGGCGTAGTGCGCGGCCATTGTCGCCATGAAGGTTGCGACTGTCAGGAGTTTATGAGAGAGACAGGTGGCCCCAGTGGAAGTGGGAACGTTGCATCTCCGTTCGGCTGGTGCTTATACTGTGGTCACGCGCCTGCAAGCCATGGGCGTCTTGAGTTTTTAGGTGAGCGTTTGGCTGTTTTTAAAATTTACAAATTGTGCTTAAACCCGCCGAAAACTTTGAACCTCGCTGGATTAATTTGAGGCTCCGCAACATCCTTCAGAAACTCCACCTTCTTCAGAAATAGAACGCCGTTTCCTGTTTGCATTCTGTTCACCCTTAAAGACAAAAGGCTTAAGCATCTCATAAATATAAAGAACGAAATTGCCGTGATGTACCCCACTGTCACCACTAATCATGGGATTGAAACTTTTTTTTTTTTAAACGTCCGCAATAAACTGTTGAAACTCAGTTATTCTCGTTTTCGACTCTTGTTAGTTTATTTCGAGTTGACATACGATTTTTGCATATAGTCTCTTATTTGTGCTCCGACCGCCATAAAAAAAACAAGCGATTGCAAGAGACTGTGATGTCTTTTTGCTCAAGAAGCGCAAAGCACGCGGGGATAATACTTAGTCATTTGTCCCTTTGCAGTTCGCATTTCGGGTTCGAAAGCGTTTACCGACATTAGCATTTTTGAACAGATTAGACATCGAATGCCGCCGTCTTGCTTTTTAGAAGAGGTATATACGCACAACGGTATTTTTGATTGTAACACCAATTTTCATTGCGACCAATTGGCTATTAGCCGTTGCGAGGGGTCACATTTTTTACGTCAATTTAAGCCTAAAAGTGTCAGCCGCCTTTAACGCCTAAACGGCGTCACAAAAGTCACGTCAATATTGGCGTGACTTTTGTAATGCAGATATCTGCGTGACATGTAACGCCGCGAGTAGCCGTTAAAAAAGTGGCACCTTTTCACGCCAAAATAGCCGTTACCGAACTAAAATTGTAACGCCTAAACGGCGCCACAGAAGTCACGTCAATATTGCCGTGACTTTTGTAACGCCAATATCGGCGTGACATGTAACGCCGCGAGTAGCCGTTAAAAAAGAGGCACTTTTTCACGCCAAAATAGCCGTTACCGGACTAAGAGTGTGGAGCAGCTTCGATGCTCTCGGTGTATGAAAGAATCGCGGCAAGCCGATATTTTTTATCCTGCTCGAGGATAACGTTTTGTGATTTTCATATGTGTGATCAGATAAAGATTATAAGCAATCACCAAGTAAAACAGTAGGTTAAATACCCCGCGAAGAAAACTGTGATAAATAAGATGTCCCTGCATTCAAAATGAGCAGTCCTTGGGGAATCAAATTCGGCACTTTACGCTAAGGCTTTCCTCGCTGTACCCATTTAATAAAGTTTCTTCTAACCAGATCCGACTGTCCGTGCTACATATATGTCACAGGTCCCTTCTGTTGATGACTTGCACAGCCGCCACGCGTGCCAAGACTGAATGCCAGGAAAGGCGCGCACCGTCAGCCACTCTTCTTTTTTTTTGTTGACGATACCGAACAACCTCATTTTCGTCCAGATACACAAGATGCACGCTTTCAGTTTCTTTGATAGAACGCTCACCATTGTCCTGGCCGTCTGAATTGCGTTTATTGAACGTTCTCTCAGGTTGTTCAGCGTGGCCTGGTGCTTCACGAGTCCGCCAACTCCGTCGCATGCATTTTCCCATGTCCAGATGCAGAAAATAACCACTGGGCTTGTGGGCAATCGTTCTGTGCAAACTGGTGAAGCTGGTAGCGATTCTTGAAATGACTGGCGGCCCCGTCACTTACGTACGTCACGTGCGAGTATACCGCAACGTTGTCTTCAACCCACTCTTTCACTTTTTCTAGAGCCAAGCACGTGTGAGCGGCGTCGTCACACAGGTCCTCACTGATGATAGCAAAGCTGTTTGTAGATTTTCTTGTCGTCACTACACATGTAAATATCGTAACTTGCTTTTTTTCCAGTGGTATGCTTGAACTTCGTCAGGAAGCACGATGGTTCAGTTTTCAGCAAAGTCAAAATGAAAGACAATGCTCCCGCGTTGCATGCACTGTTTTTCATCGTAGATCGCTTTACCTTGCGTTTGTCGGATATGGTTGTGAAATATCCAACTTTCAACCGTTACTTGAATGACTTTTAGGAAAGTCTCAGGATCCAATGTTTTTTTTTCACAAGGTCGCCGGACTCCCATGTTGTAAGCACAATCTCTTCATCCTCTGGGATATGAAGTTCCTCGAGTGTAAGAGACTGGCCTTTTGGGCAGTGATCACAGTCTCCTTAAAGGCACAGACCTGTTAGCTGTGTCGCAACAGAAATGCTGAGTTCATTTCACCAGTGTTGAATGTTGAGCCTGTAACGTTCTCTAGAGCGGCAATACAAAGGTAATAATTGGCGCAGCGCACACAAACGCACACTTCCTGGTGTGGAATACATTTGACCCATCTAGGGCGCAAGGAATAAAATTTCGTTAGCCCAACGCCGGAATCAGGATGCTTGTCTTTGTATACACGAAAGGCCTCTCGGATTGAGCGTGTCAGGAAGCGCTTTGGCACGAACGTTTTCTCCCCGTCGAGCATGACAGAGATCACGTCCTTCTGGTTGGGACTTTGGCGCGAACATTGTAGCTCGTCTTTCGTGAAGTACTCTAGGGCAGCAGACACGTTCTCAGGGCTCACCTTGCACCTCGAGTAAGGATCCGGCTCATACCACACGCCATGCTTTTCCTTAGCTAGAGCGTAAACACTGTCGCCATGTTAACCTTTCCTAGGTTAACATGGCGACAGTGTTTACGCTCTATTGTATTTAGGCGGGGCTCGAGTATTTGGAGGTTCTGCTGTCTGTCGGTGTGCCTCTTTGTGCCTGATATTATCGCCCGTGACGCCAGCGAGTGGGATGGCGACAGGCACGACTGCTCAGTAAACAGGCATCGGCGGCCATATTTTGCTGGTTGAAGCGAACCCCTCATCCTTGACAGCGAGCGGGGAAATGCGAAAAAAGATTGTATCGGCCGTTTTGCCAGAACTAGCGACGAGTGTCGTCTGCTACTTCCGTCAACTATTGCGCCATAATCGTGATCTTCGCGAGGAAATGATTGTTGCTAGCCACAGAACACTATCACGCAGAAAGGGAATGCTTGAATATGTTTTTATTCATAGATATAAGTCAGGGATATATTCATAATGAGTAGAGAGAGATGAGAGATAGAGAGATGGAGATAGAGAGGAAGAGAGCATATAGTGTCGTAGAAGAATAAAGTAAACAAAGTTCCCAGTGGCCGATGGCTGCAGGATCTTTTCTCGGATCACTAGTCCGTAATATGATAGCTCTTTGTACACAGTAGTTTCTCCTCACTTTTACTGTGTGAACGATTTCTATAGTTATCAATGGCCTCATCTGAACAAAAATATATAAAAGATGTGTGTTAGTTTCATGAAACTGGAACTCAGAGTCACTTCTCGTATAGGGCACTGCTAAGTGTAGGCTTTGAAAAAGGACCCTACTTTGGGGAGTTGTGTCTTCTTTCTCAATAAAATAATGCAACATGTTTTTAATAGAAATGAATGCCGAAATAGAGTATGACAGGGTACCCAAATTTAAAAAAAATCGAAGGTGGTGTTTTGTTTTATTTGCATCGGAATTTTTCGTTGTTTGATTTTTTCCCATGTTTGCCTAAATATATCCCGACTATCGTATCACTCAGATAACTTATATATATATTTTAAATAATAGCCATATATAAGTAGAATACTATCTGAAAATTATATGATAATGATTAAATTATTTCATGAGATACAGGCCTCCAAATTTTGCCATTTGTCGTTCGAGCAGGCATGTTTGGCAATTTTTAGAAAAATAAATATAATTTAAATAAATATTATTACTATATATTACAAGCAAGCTGTACCCATAGTGTTGTTTCTAAAAAGTATTAGAATTCTTCTAATTTTATCGTTTTAGTTATTCACTTTCAAACGTGCCCCTCCATCAGTGCGCGTTAATGCAACTGTCCACCTCTTCATGCCTTACGATTTTTCCTGTCCCCAAATATTTTTTTCTGGTCAAAACTAAGTTTGGATTCGTTTATACCAGACACTAGACAATAGAATATAAAAACATCAGTTGATTTAAAAATGTCGACCAGCCACCCTTTGGTCGATCTTATCTGAAATCACCTATCTGTAAAAACACAAGCTGCTTTATATTTTGCTAGCAGAATTTCGCTAAGGGATCAAAACCTATATACTTACTTATTACCATAAAAATATAAAAGTAACTTCAAAAGTGATTCGCTACCTTTTTATGGTAGTTAGTTATTTACTAAATTACTTTCGATTTGAGTAATTTCTACTCTACTCAAATTACTTTTGAGGCCAATACTCAGTAACTGAACTTAATTAATTTTTTTGAGTAACTTGTACATGTTTGCCTTTTCCCCTAAACTTTTCGTGCGAGCCGAGTATGCAGGTTGTTCAGTTTTTTTATCATTTGTCAATAAAGAACCTTTACTGTTCACCAGATCGCGCTTGGTTTGTGTAAGGTCGAACAAGGGGTTATTCTTGTTTGATTAACCAGGCGATCATTGAGGATGCTGCATGGCTGCTCTATGGCGGGTTTTCGGTGGCAGAGAGAGTTGGCCCTGAGAGCTTCACAGTTCTGTTGTAAACACAAGACAAACTTTAGTTAAACGTCATAGAACATAAAACTACAAAAAGGGTGAAAACTGCCTCTCCCGGCTCACAGTCGCTAACGACGCCTCGGCGTCGGGTGTCCCACCAGGCACGGCGAAGACTACGGATGCCTCGTAGGCTGTGACCAATGTTGTGTCGTGCACAACAGAAAACACGGCTCACCGTGGCACGAGAACTTCCTCACGCACGATCCCGTTCCAAATTCAGATGCTGACGACAGGCGCTCACGGGGAAAGTATAAAAAAGCCGCCAACAAAATTTTCTGGCAGCACTGTCAATGCTAAGAGCTTTTACTGAGAGATACTCTTTTACGCGCCCCAGAACCAGAAAAGAAAGAAAAATAAGCGCTGCGATCAAACTGGTTTGATGACATAAGACTACAGGCTCATATCGCATATTCGTCGCATATTCGCTCCATGGAGCAAATATGCGACGAATAACTGACGAACTTTGCCCGGTGGCACGCTCACTTTCTGCGCGACGCAGCAGTCACTGTGCTGACGACACGCTCAGAGCGAAAAGCCACCGGACGAAATTCGTCGATTTCTCGCAGCATTCGCCCCATTCAGTCCATCCTTAAAGGGCTGGACTTCATGGCGTACGCTCGCGTTCGCTCGCATCGCGTTCCCTCTAACTAGTGAGTGGGGCGCTAGTAGAACATTAAACATAAAATAAAGAAGGAATTTTATGTGTTTCGAATAGGTGAAGCGCATTTGGAGCACATTTTCTTTGTTGATGACGTCCTTGGCGTGAACCAATAGAGAACCATAACGATCAGAGCGTGCAACAACCAGGCGCAATCTTCCCAATTGTGTCGCGGCTATTCCAAGCAAAGAATCTCGCGATTCAAAGTATCAGAATGGGTAACGTGCACCTATTCAGCCAGTCATACCTCTAGAATTCTATGTCGTCATTATGCGACGCTCTAGACCAATGTCGTCACTGAACACTCGTGTTTGACACTGATAAGCACGCCTTTCGAGCAGCATTCGGTTTTCATCGTCCCTTGGAAGTGTCCCTTTAAAGGGGCAGGGAAACGAAATGTTGGCACTTATTTCTTTGTTTAGATGTGGTCTATGTTGCGCCGGAAGCCAAAAAACATTGCTCTAAATGGACTGCCGACACAAAATCAAGGAAACTAATTTTAAAACGAATGAACAGGTTGAAAATTTGCGCCTGTGGCGGTTTGTGAAGCTACGCTGGAATGCCGCCATGTCATGACTTTCCAACAATCATCACCAGTTGGCGGCAGCATGACTCGCTCGTGAAGTTACTTAGTCCTAACCACGGTGTAAGATAATACTCTTCAGGTGAGGACAGCGCGCTCCTCGCGCAGTTCAGATAAAGTTCGGCGCCGGCAGATGACTCGTCGACCCGTGGGCACGGCAAAGACGGCTCGTGCCGCCTCATGCTCCACACGCGCAGAGCTCCAGCGAGGTTGCCGCTCGTGCAGAAAGACCACTTTTTCGCTCTCACACAGTTTCGCCGTTTGGCCGCCGGCGACACTGTCAGCCGCGGGCACGGTGGTCGCGGAATAATGCAGTCTTTCGGATGCCCGTCGAACGAACACTATCTGATTCCTCGCGCCGCGCGTTCAGCCCCGCCGTGTCCTCACCTAAAGAGTATATCTTACACCGTGGTCCTAACGTGACTTGGTGGAGAACGCTAACGAGTTTACTACGTTGTATATGTTAAAGCTTCCGCAGTGGTCCTGCAACGTGCATTCGCACACCATCAAGATTGCTGTTTTTCACAGACGATAGGTAGGGGCCTGATCTGTTCGAGACGCTCTCGAGCCCACGCGTTCGCGCACAACAGTTCACTACGTAACAAAATATTGAGGTGACCCTTCGCACCAAACCCCTTTCAGTAGAAATGAACCGGTATCCTATCCACAGCGCCACTTTTGTCGTCATAAAGCGGCGGCACGTGGAACTACCAAACAAAGCGGAGCGCTTAGTACCATAGCAGCCGTCTCCATAAGAGACGATGGCGACTAGCGTCCTACCAACTCGTCCTGCATACTTTCCAAAAAAAGTAATTAAAATACATTGCCAAACAAACAAACGATGGCGCGTCGAACGACGGGAGGCTGAATTTGGGGGAGAGGGTGGATACTGACAGTACCTCGTAGATTAGAAAGCCCGAGTGCTCTCCTGCGTCACTAAAGAAGGCCACCGTAGACCAGTGATTGTACACGACTATGGCATCAGCGTTCGGCAACGTTACTAAACCACTCAGTTGGGAAACTGCCATAGAGACATGCTCTGAAAAAGTGGCCCCGATCTGTCCTCGCGAACCGAGCTTATGGCGAACACAACGCCGCCATCTCTCCCGCAGCGGCCACTCGAGGAACCGCACGTTACTTCTATTTTGGCTTTAATCGGCCATTTTGGCACCGAAACAGATCCAGTGGAAGAGGTTACAGGGGCGCCCCCCCCCCCGTCTCTCCAGCGGACGCGCGGCGTCTTACTACCGAAGTTAAAATGCGCCTAGGTCGGGATGCGCTACCTAAAAGCACGGCTGAAGCATGGTTGTATAAAAACAATATTAATCGTGCCGCAAAACCTTGCAAACTAAAGATTTTAAAAACATCACGCGCCCTTCATTTCGTACTAAACTCCAATAAAAGTTACTACAAAAAGAGTTTTTTTCTGTTGGTTTTTACGCAAAAACATGCTTTCTAAAAGCTCAAGGTGACCACAGTACAGACAAATGATACAGAGTGGCGCTGTTGTCGTATTTAGCTCGGTCTCGGTGGACGCCAGCGGCCCAGGTTTCGACGGCGAGTTTCCCAACTGAGTGTTTTAGTAACGTTGGCGTTCGGTTAGGAGTCGTGTTGTCACTGATTGGAAACGAGTTCCAGCTGAACGCTGACGCCGTAGTCGTGTCCAATCTCTGGACTACCCTGGCAGGAAAGCACTTAGGCTTTCTTTTCTAGCTGGTGCTAATACAGCTCATGGAAGCGGCGGCGTCTTGTGTTGGCAAGTTCTTCCCAAGCTCTGCTACGCCACGACCCACCAAAACAATGAAATGTGGTATATTATAATTATAAACCATATATAAAATAAAAGTACAAATAGTACCAAAGTTATAGCTCGGAATTCAAAGTTGATGCCGTAACCGCAAAATCAAGGGAAAAATGGAGGGAAGTTACGCTTTAACAGACGCGCCCTATACACGGTCAAACGATAGCAGTACTTTGGTAACTCGGAATACACAGCTCTTCATTTCTCATAAATTTAGAAATTGAACTGTCTTACCTTTCCGAACGGACGAAACGTCGTACTTCCTTCTTGTTGCTCTTTTATCATGTCTATGTACATTGTGGGCGTTCCATAGATAAACGTGCATCTGCGACGACAATTACATATTCAATAACACATGGTAGAGTTGCAGCCACACGTCATATAACCGAGCGTATCGTCTACAAAGAAGCATCACAAGCCTGGAGGCTATAGACACTAAAGTTAGATTTTCAGAACGGTGCACGGTTTACTACCGACAAATTGCAGTTATATTTCAATTCTATCTATCAAACTGTCATATGCGGAACTGCGTTTTATGATGAACGCAGTGGCGGACGCTAACTGCAACCTCAGCCTCAGACCCACACGCCGTCGTGTAAGCCACGTCCTCATTTTGTACTCGTTTTGTTTTCTTCTTACTTTTCTTGCTGTTGTTTTGCGAAGTTTCTGGACTGGCCGAAATCTTCTCAAAGCGTATCGAAGCTCTTTCTCCTGCCTCTTCGTTTTTAGTTTTGTTTTTTACATTTAAATTGTGTGATCGGCGTAAGCTCGCGGCGCGGGTGTTTGTCAGCCTACCGATTCTTCTATTGCACGCTTCACTCACTTTCTTCACGGCTAAATCAAAGTTAGCTTTATTAAAAAATGCAATTTTGCATTTAAAAATTCTAACACCAAGTTCCATATTTTTATTTTTATGCAGAATGCTTTTTTACATTGTAGCGAAAAGTTTTTGTCTTCCCACACGACTAGTCTCGAACTATGCTGGCTGGGTTTTTAATCCTGTACGTCGAGAGTTTGTACACCGTTTCGGCAGTCTCTGTCGCGTGAAAAAGAAACCTTCTTTGTATTTACGATTGCCGGAAGCTCACGCACCAGAGGTTTTAAGCCGAACTGGAACGCAAAATAACAACGCAATGTCTAAAAAAGAAAAGAAAGAAAGACAAGCGTTTTTACTGAGCGGTTATTAAAAAACTAGGGTGATATTTTGGTCACAATCAACGCGTGTTACCGTTGCTCCACGATTGCCTCGAGAGCGGCCTTCGCTTTGAAGCTTGGTGACGGCATCACTAGGGTGGCCCCAAACATGGCTGCTGCCAGCGAACCTCCCACACAGCCGTAGCAGTGGACCAGGGGACGTTGAGGCAGATCGAGTCGTCCTGGAAACAGAGGTCGACCGCCATGAAACCCCTTCCACTGTATACGTTTCGGTGCTAAAAATACCGATCGAAACCTGAATTGTACGATCCCGGGGTGACCGCTGCAGGGGAAATGGCGGCGTTGCGATCGCGTTTAGTTTGGATTCGAGTACTGATCGGAACCACTTTTTAATGCAGGGTCCTATGTCAGTTTCCCAACTGAATATTCGAGTAACGTTGCTTTTAGTGGTGCTACCATTTCGCTGGGGAATTAGGAATATTATATTTTGGCTTTATTACGCAAGAACCGAGGAGCGTGCTGCGAGTGAAATTACACGTACCGCATGGGCCACTCAATGCAGGAGTCATTCATCCCAAGCAAAAGTCGAAACAAGTAGTACATGGCGCGTCCAGTCGTCAACGGCCATTTTTCATATAGTGATACACTACTAAGGCAAAGCCGAGGACGCTGCCATATGGGGAGGAAGGCAGCGGCCCAGATAAACAAGTGACAGCTAGCGCTCCAAGTGGGTGTGCATGAAACATAGTTTGGTATCTGGTTCCGATCAAGGTAACTTCGGTTTCGGTTTTGGCGTTTCTGCTCCGGTACCCTTCTCTCTATCTCCCTTTTCCCCTCATTTTTCCTCGCCTTGCTAGGCTCTTGTGGCCACTCTCGGCTCCCGCTTGGTTTCTTTACTCTTTTTAATGTGGACGCAGTTCTTTTTTTTTTATTTTTATCATAGCAATTTTCTCCGAAGTGCGTGAAACTAGATTTCAACTTACTTCACAAAAGAGAGAGAAGGCGCACACAATTTCTTGTTTTTCGGTTAGAGTAAAACATTGAAGTTACACAATCACCATATTGACTCCCGGGCTGGTGGAGCATTTTGAGGTAAACAGCAGTGTGGTTCAGGAACCCTTTATTGGACAGGGATTCATATACATCATCATTTACTTCCAAAACCTCTGTATGCTTCATACCAAGAGATGCAAAAATAAATGACTATGAAGGAGTTCGGCACATCGAACATTTCCGTAATCCATTTTTAGCGGAACCAAGTTAACAAAAACTTTCCACACGGAACATTCTCAATGACCCATTCGCTTTCATGCCGACTCTGGCGCGGAAAGTATTGTGCAGAAATAGATAACACATCGCTTTCATTAACAGTCATATGTTCATAATACAAGTGCGAAGCCCACACCGGATTAAAAATAAAAGCATAATTCCCGGCAATTTCACCATGGGAGAGCCATTACCAAGCAATAAGAACTCTATTTGAAATCTGACAACATTCAACGTCCCTCACATTCCCCAAAATACATTTGTTCAGGAAAAGAAGTGTGACTAGTGCAGCATCTGTGGACAGGCACAACAGAAACAAATACCCAAGTTAAGATAACGTAACACACTATTTTAGCTCATGAAAAAAGCCAAAGAGACATTGGAACAGTACACAACCCGCGTTCATTACATGGCACACAATAGACCACTATAAAATTTGACGAACAAAAGCCACACAAAAGTACACAGTGTTCTAAACACAAAGGAGCAGCATGAAGCAGTACGTAAATAAACCAATTTTCAGCACAAATACCACATACACACAAGAAAGCTTCGTGTCATCAAGAAGCTGATGTCATATACAGATATAGCTCGTTAACATAGACATATACATTCAACAGAAAAATCGTCCATGATGTCAGCAGTCCATAATAAGTAATGATTTTAAGATCACTAATATTAATCAACAAGCGTTCCACAAAAACCGAGCATAGCGTACACAAGCCTCTGACCTGCACACCATATTATTTTTACCACCTACATAATCTGCACTGAAAATGAAGGGCAAAAGAAATTACGAAATGTTTTCTCAGATTTCGATATTGCATTGCTAGGCGAAATGCTAAGTGTTTTGCAAAGACATGGATATTCTACATAATGCTGAGCGATGCAACATGGCTAAACAAACAGGGGTCACGTGTTCGCAGCCAACCATAACATAGCCGATCTCCAGCTTTAGGCGAGGTAACCCTACAAGATAGTTTTACTTGGAAAATAAAAATACTGTATTTTTGTCTTTGCTTTAATGTGACAACACAAGATGAATTAGCATCGAAGAAAATGTTCATTGTATCTTTTGTCAACATTCAATGAGGTTCGCTCTCCGAATCATTGAGGGCAACTTTTCACTTGTAGAGAACAATGAGTTAACAGGTACTTCTATACGTCCTATTTAATTAAAGCTGCACGTTCTAACTGAGAAAGAAAAGGCGGTTCTTATAGTGGCCGGTAAAACATAACTTATTGCGTTAATTCAAGCTGCCAAGTTACGTTTGAAGAAACACTGTCGTCAGGAATATATATATATATATATATATATATATATATATATATATATATATATATATATATATATATATATATATATATATATATATATATATATATATATATATATATATATATATATATATATATATATATATATATATTGTGAGGGAACTCAAGGACAACACCCACTTCATCTTCATTATGATCATCATCACTGCCGTTCCCAATTATTCTAGATTCACTTTCTCTTTCTCTGATCGCCTCGAGCACGGGCGTCCGTGCTTGGATTTTCCCGAGAGCAGTCGCTCAATAAATCTGTCCCCGGAACTGCTCATCTTGTCCTCACAACGTGGTGGAGGTGCTTCATTCTGACATCCCCGACCTCTGGCATATCGCTACAATCTGGAGCTGCGACACCGGACGCTTGCTACAATTACCACGACCTCGACGTCAACGCATATGCCTACCACGTCTTCTAGCACGATGACTGACAACGTGCCGATGTCAGTTTCACCAGCACCTGCGTGGACTGTCCGAAGTCGGCAACGTGACCCTAAAGCCTTCGCCGGTCTTCGCGACGAGGACATAGAAGACTGGATTGACAGCTTCGAACGAGTAAGCAATTACAACCGATGGGATGACAACATCAAGTTGGCAAACGTCGCCTTCTATCTCGTAGACGTCGCCAAAACGTGGTTTTTGAATCACGAAGACGAGATCCCTAACTGGACATCTTTTACCACCAAGATTCGCGAAATTTTCGGCACTCCAACAAGTCGCAAAGAAAACGCAAAGAAGAAGCTCCAACATCGCCAACAACAAAATGAAGAGACGTACACCTCTTACATCGAGGACGTCCTGACGCTTTGCCGAAGAGCTGACGCTGACATGCGAGAGTCAGACCGCGTACGGCACATCCTCAAGGGCATCGCGGACACTGCCTTTAATGTCTTCCTAGTCCAGAACCCAACGTCAGTATCAGACATTACATCCGTATGTCAACACCTGGATGAGATGCGCACTGTACGATTACCTCATCGACCTCAGGTTGACAAAAACCCACCGACAACATCAGAACTACGACAAATGATCAGAGAAATCGTTCGCGAGGAAATGAAAAAACTGAACCCCGAAACACCTGTCACGAAAGACCATGGCGACCTCTCAACCGACCTTCGCGCACTCGTCCAGGAAGAACTGGCTTATGCTGCTTCCACCACACGTCCACGTGTGGAACCAAAGCAACCAATGTACGTTGAGATGGCAACACGACTCCCGACCACTCCGCAGGTGGTGCCTCAGCCACAATGTCTTCCTTCACCTACAATGGCTCCACTCACTCACGCACCCACAAACGCCATGACGTACCCACCTTGGAGACCGACCAATTCTACCCCCGTGTGCTACTACTGCGGCAATAGAGGACATATTGTTCGATATTGCCGAAAACGCCGAAGTGACGAGAGGTATGAATCTTCACGTTACCATCACGACAGAGAGCCCTATTGGTCTGACACATACAACCGTCCCCGTACGGCGAGTCCCTTCTCTGACAATCCCCGACAAAGCCGACAAATGACATTTACCAACCGTTCCCCTTCTCCCCGACGGCGTTCTGGATCACCAATGATATCTTCTAAGCAGACCTATCCCAAGTACACGACGGAAAACTAAAAACCGCAGTTCTTGGGGGGAGAGCTGCGCAATTTCAACCCCATACAACTCCCCTGTAGTCCCATTCAATTTAATCAAAGTTTGCGTTGAAGGTTTGGATATTTTGGCATTGGTGGATACCGGAGCGGCAGTTTCAGCCATTCGAGAAGATATTTGTAAATCATTACATAAGGTCCGAACTCCTTTCTCGGGAACACCCTTACGCGGGGCCAGTACGGAATTAATACAGCCATCAGCTTATTGTACAGCTCGAGTTTTTATCCAGGACACTTTCTATCATATCCAGTTTATTGTACTGCCTAGCTGCTCGCATAAGATGATTCTCGGTTGGGACTTTCTTTCCAAAAATTCGGCTGTGATCGACTGTGAAAACTCAGAAATATTTCTAAGTGAACTGGAACTTGAGGAACCAGACAACCACAAATCTATCAGTTTTGAGGTTCAGAATGATTCTATTATCCACCCGCACACAAGCCAAATAGTGGCATTATTATCAACACGGCCGATTACTGCTGATGTTATTGTAAATCCTTCCAACTCATTTCTTTCGAAAGGCTTAGTACTTGCTCCGTCAATCATACGTTTCCTGAATGGTACAGCACTGATTGAAGTAGATAATACATCCGAAGAGTCACTCTTGATACCCCAGGGTACCAAACTAGTCACCGCTGCTCCACAGAGTGACCTATTACTCTCGGCTCTTACTGTTACTCAAACAAAGTTTCCTTCTCTAATAGGCAAGAGTAACAGCACCCTATTAGACACCATAAGCTCCGACCTTGATGCCACAAAGAAAAATGAGCTGCTATCTTTACTTCGGACATACCAAGAAAGCTTCGATTCCGTATCACCTAAGCTCAGTCGCACAAATGTTACACAACATCGCATTCAACTTGAAAGTCCTACCGTTGTTAGACGCCATCCCTACCGCGTCTCTCCATCTGAACGATCTATAATTCAAACACATGTCAATGACATGTTAGACAAGGGAATTATTCGGCCTTCTTCTAGTTCATATGCATCACCCGTGATTCTCGTTAAAAAGAAGGACGGAGGAATTCGCTTCTGCGTTGATTACCGCGGCCTTAATAGCATTACCCGTAAGGATGTATATCCACTGCCTAGAATAGATGATGCTCTCGATTCACTTCAAGGTGCTGAATACTTCTCTTCCTTAGATTTGCGATCAGGGTACTGGCAAGTCCCCATGCACGAAAATGACAAGGAAAAGACCGCATTTATTACTCCCGATGGTTTATTTGAATTTAATGTAATGCCTTTCGGCTTGTGCAACGCGCCTGCCACCTTTGAGCGCATGATCGACACAATTCTTCGAGGCCTTAAATGGAAAACGTGTCTATGCTACCTAGATGATATAATAATATTTTCTGATACTTTTGATCATCATCTACAGCGCCTCGCACAAGTACTTTCTTGCCTCGCCAACGCTGGTCTACAATTAAACACAAAAAGTGCACATTCGCCGCAAAAACTATAAAGATATTAGGCCACCTTGTTTCCAAAGACGGTATACGTCCTGACCCGGATAAGATCACAGCCGTGTCAGATTTCCCGCGGCCAACAAAACAGAAAGAACTGCGCAGCTTCATGGGACTCTCCTCGTACTTCCGAAGATTTATCCGCGGTTTTGCTAGCATTGCTAGTCCACTTAATAATCTCCTGAAAAGCAACACCACATTTTCTTGGACACCCGCTTGTGAAGACGCTTTTAGAACCCTCAAGAAAGCTCTAACATCGGACCCGGTTCTTCAACACTTCAACAACGACGCCGAAACCATACTGCATACTGACGCTAGTGACATCGGCATCGGAGCAGTTCTCCTACAACGAGGGCCAGGTGCCATCGAACACGTTATCGCCTACGCAAGTCGCTCTCTAAGCAAAGCTGAATCCAACTACACCATCACGGAAAAAGAATGCCTCGCTGTCGTGTGGGCGATTGGCAAATTTCGGCCTTATCTCTACGGCCGACATTTTAACGTCGTCACAGACCATAATGCGTTATGCTGGCTTGCCACGGTTAAGAACTTATCCGGTCGGCTTGGTCGGTGGACCCTACGTCTTCAGGAATATGACTTTTCCGTAACCTACAAGTCTGGCCGCACACACAGTGATGCAGACGCTCTATCTCGCTGCCCCGTTATTAAAACTCCTCTTGGTCTTCTTAACATCGAGCCAAACGCACCCGCGGATTTCAACCTTGACGTAACCACAATACAGCACGAACAGCGCAGAGATCCGGAAATTCGAAAACTTATTGATAAAATGGACGGAACGTCAGAGCACACCAACAGCCGTTCCAGACGCCAGCAACGCCACTTCCGGCTTCACAACAACATATTGTACCGTCAGAATTACAGTCCCGATGGTGATCGCTGGGTGCTCGTGATACCACGCTCATTACGTCTCGCGATACTACACTCGCTGCATGATGATCCAACCGCAGGACACCTCGGATTATTCAAAACATATTCCCGTATTCGGCAACGTTTCTTTTGGCCTAGTCTCTACTCTTCTATTGCCAAGTACATAAAATCGTGCATTTTATGTCAACAGCACAAACATCGCACCACACGACCTTCTGGAAAATTACAACCCGTACCTTGCCCGTCACGACCCTTCGACACAGTAGGCATCGACTTATTTGGACCATTGCCTATCACCGCTCATGGAAACCGTTGGGTGGTCACCGCTGTGGACCACCTCACTCGTTTCGCAGAAACGGCTGCAATCCCCACCGGCAACGCAACGGAAGTAGCCAATTTTTTCGTTCAAAACCTGCTCCTTCGCCACGGGTCACCTCGTGTTCTGCTTAGCGACAAGGGCCGAGCCTTTCTTTCTCATGTGCTGGAAGAAGTGCTCTCTGCATACAATGTTGTCCACAAAACCACTTCATCTTACCATCCACAGACAAACGGACTTACAGAACGTTTTCACCGTACCCTTGCAGCAATGATTTCTATGTATGTTTCTCCTGAACACACGAACTGGGATGTTATATTACCTTTTGTTACATACGCGTACAATACCTCTACGCAGAGTACGACTGGCTACTCCCCTTTTCACCTTACATATGGAAGAGAGCCTACGTCTACTCTTGATACTATATTCCCTCCTCCACCCATAGCACATCACAACAATGCCTTGAATGACCAGTTACGACGTACAGAAAACACACGTCAACTTGCACAACTTCGAACCAATGAACATCAACGGCACCGTAAACAATCTTACGATTCCAGACACAAAACTACCGTCTTTCATCCAGGAGACCTCGTCATGGTCTCGTTGCCTACACGCCAACCAGGCCGTTGCGAAAAATTTCTCCCACACTACATTGGCCCCTACAGAGTGCTCGCCCAGACATCCCCGGTCAACTATCTCGTCGAGCCAAGACAGCTTCACTCGGATCGTAGACGTCGCGCCCACGAAGTTCTTCATGTTGGAAGGCTCAAACCATTCACTCCCCGCTGACGCACCCTACCTCTAAAACCAAATGGCCAGGAGGCCATACCTCAACCGCCAGGGGGAACGTGTGAGGGAGCTCAAGGACAACACCCACTTCATCTTCATTATGATCATCATCACTGCCGTTCCCAATTATGCTAGATTCACTTTCTCTTTCTCTGATCGCCTCGAGCACGGGCGTCCGTGCTTGGATTTTCCCGAGAGCAGTCGCTCAATAAATCTGTCCCCGGAACTGCTCATCTTGTCCTCACAACATATATAATATATATATATATATATATATATATATATATATATATATATATATATATATATATATATATATATATATATATATATATATATATATATATATATATATATATATATATTGTGGAAAAGACGTCCGAGCTCCACGGTGTTCTGGCTCGAACTGTTCGTTTTTATTTCTCGCGCATCAAGAAGCTCGCGCATCAGGGAGCTCGGGCAGCGAGCTTAGAAAAAGAAGAAAAATTCTTTCGTCTCTCGGAGCTGGCTCCTACAGGGTCCCCTGGCAACATGGATCACGGAAATACAAATAAAATTGTAGTTGATCCAATGGTGGCAATAAGAAGAAGAAGGGTGTTGGGAGTTATGAGGCCCATGAAACACTTCTTGATTTCTTGGTTTTCTGGAGTGTTAGAAGTTGCTCCGAGTATGAAGGATGAGAATTTGAGTCCTGAAATGCGGGTTTGATTCGGTCCATGGCGACGATTTCTCGGTGTCCGTTAAATTCAAGAGTCATGGTCTTCTCGGTGCGCTCGAGTATCTTGAAAGGTCCATCGTAAGGTGGCGTGAGACTTTTCTTCTTAACTTCTTTTCTGACGAATGCGTGCGTGGAAGTTTTCAATTCTTGACTTACGAAGATCTTCTGAGAATGGGGCATCCGAGGTTGTGTGGGCTTCAGTTCTTGAATGAAGTGCCTCAGGTCGTCTAAGTACGCTTGGTGTGGAGTTGTTGGAGTACACTTGGTAATGTCGAAGAATTCTCCAGGGAGCCGGAGTGGCGATCCATAAACCAATTCAGCCGAGGTGCATTCCAGGTCTTGTTTGAAGGCGGATCGAATGCCGAGAAGGACGAATGGGAGATGATCGACCCAGTTGAGACGTCCATCTCGTGCTGTGATTGCTGCCTTGAGCTGTCGGTGTAACCTCTCCACCATGCCATTGGCTGACGGGTGGTATGAGGTAGTGTGCACGTGGTGCGTGCCGAGGAGCTGGGCTAAGGCAGCAAACAGTGAGCATTCGAATTGTCGTCCCCGGTCCGTAGTGACGGTGGATGGACATCCGAAGCGGGATATCCAGACGTCGATAAAGTTCTTGGCGACTGTCTCGGCAGTGATGTCGGCCAGGGGAGTAGCTTCGGGCCACCTGGTGTAGCGGTCGACGCAAGTCAAGATGTACGTGAAGCCTCGGCATGATGGCAGGGGGCCCACGAGATCGAGGTGAACATGGTCGAACCGTGCCGAGGGGGCACGGAATGGTCTCAAGGGTGTGACGGTGTGTCGGCTCACCTTAGAGCGCTGACATTGAAGGCAGCTCCTGGCCCAACCTCGTACATCCACGTTCATTGTAGGCCACACATAGCGAGCTGTCACCAGTCGCTGCGTGGCTCGGATGCCCGGGTGGCTGATGTTGTGGAGGTGGTCGAAGACCTGCCGACGAAGTGCCAATGGGACGAAAGGTCGAGGATGTCCCATGGTCATGTCGCAGAGGATGGTACCGGTGCAGTGAGGGAGGGGAATCCGCTTCAACACCAAAGACTTCAGCGTCTCAGGGTGGTTGTTCAGTTCAGGGTCGTCTTGTTGCGCTGCAGCGATGCGTTCGAAATCTACTCCTCCAGAGAGTGCCGAAAGTGCTTCGACGCGGGAGAGAGCGTCCGCTGCTGAGTTGTCTTCTCCTTTGATGTGACGGAGATCTACCGTGAACTCTGAGATGTAGGCGAGTTGTCGGATTTCTCGGGAGCAGTAGGCTGTGTGATTTCCATGAAACGCGTAAGTCAAGGGCTTGTGGTCCGTTAGGACGTAGAACTCGTGACCTTCCAGGATGTACCTGAAGTGCCTTACGGCAAGGTAGATGGCAAGGAGTTCACGTCCGAACGTACTATATCGCGTTTCCGCAGGTTTCAGTTTCTGAGAGAAGAAACCTAGTGTCCTCCACTGGCCGTCGAGAAGCTGCTGTAGTACAGCACCTACAGCTGTACTGGACGCGTCGGTCATGAGACGGGTAGCAGCCTCAGTTCGTGGATGGACAAGCAGGGTTGCGTTGACCAAGGCTTCCTTCACAGCGGAAAAAGCGGATGCAACTTCATCGGTCCATTTAAGTGACGATGATGGCGCTTTCTTGGTCTTCAGCAGGTCCGTCATAGGCTGTAGAATTTCGGCACAGTGGGGAATAAATCTACGGTGGAAATTTACTAGCCCGAGAAACTCGCGGAGCTTTCGAAGCGAAGTAGGTTGAAGGAATTCGCGGATTGCCCGGACTTTTTCTTCGAGGGATAGGATGCCCGACGATGTTGTGTGGTGGCCTAGAAAGTCCAGCGCGTCGGCACCGAAAACGCACTTCTTCGCGTTGATGACGAGGCCGTACTCCTGCAGCCGGTCGAACAAAGGTCGCAGATGTTGCTCGTGTTCTTCCGGAGAGGAGCTGGCCACGAGAATATCATCAACATAAGCGAAGATGAAGTGACGGCCTCTGGTGACTTCGTTTATAAGGCGTTGGAAAGTCTGCGCGGAGTTTCGGAGGCCGAAGGGCATCCGAACGTACTCAAAGAGTCCGAACGGAGTTGTGATGGCGGTTTTGAACACATCCGCTGGCTCGACTGGAATATGGTGGTAGGCCTTAATAAGGTCTATCCTGCTGTAGATGTTGGTGCCAGCTAGGCCAGCGGAGAAATTCTGAATATATATGTAGCAAGGGGTACCGGTCAGGTACCGTGCACGCATTCAAGGCGCGATAATCTCCGCATGGCCTCCAGTCGTTTGGAACTTTCTTAGGGACCATGTGAAGAGGCGGCGCCCAACTGCTGGAGGAATAGCGGATGATGCCAAGCTCCAGCATGTGCTCCACTCTCTGCGCGCGATGTTAAGTCGCTCGCCAAGGAGTCGACGAGGTCTCGCAGAGACTGGAGGGCCGTTTGTGATGATGTGATGTGTCACGGCGTGCTTGGCTGGTACCTCCCCTACTGAAAAAATATTTGAGATTCAAACGGGTCGACCCGCTTGAATCAAACGGGGGGCAAACCGTTCGATCCGTTCGGATCAAACGTGATTATGGGATACGGGTAGCCGTTTGATATGGTAGCCGTTTGATACGGTAGCCGTTTGATACGGTAGCCGTTTGATACGGTAGCCGTTTGATACGGGTGACCGGTCGAACTGACACGTGCCCACACATTTGAACGCGCCATACGGAAAGGCAGATTATTCGCTAGCCCTAAATGGGTATCGTCTGGAAGGTTGGTTACCTTAAACTTATTTAAGGCGTCCCGAAACTCATAAACCTGTTTACAACATGCATGCAGGAAACACGTAAAAAAAAATTGCTCCCGCAGGTGCTTGAAATTGGGCAGGAAAACAGACACAAAATATTGTTTTCGAGTCTCCTAGAAGTTTATTACAACCTATTCCGTAAACAAGTACAAACGTGCAAGCGGTCTGTGAAATGTGAAGAGGCACTATAAGCTTTTATACAACTGAAAAGATTGCAAACCAAAAAATAACGAAGGAAATTCAAGACTAATGGTAGGCTTTCGGCGAAATTATTCTTCGGCTGCCGCGAGAATTGACGCTACATAATTCTATAAATAATCTGAAAGAGTACGCGTAGAAGAACGGTCAATCGTTGTAAACAAGTAGGTTGCAGTGCACTTACCATATTTATAGCGGACTTGAAGGATGTAATCCGATATATATGTCAACACGGTCAAAGCAGGACAACCATACAAACACCAAAACGAGAAGGAAGGCTCCTTGAAGTTTCATCACGATGCGGCGCACCCGCTGTCATTTGCCGAACCCAACCAAATTGCCAGAATTCCTGACTTCTTTGAAGAATTGCTTGTTGCCGATATACGTATAGGACTTTTCGAACACTGATAGCTTTGCGTGCACATCGAATACGTCGTCGAGAGACATCCTAATAAGTCCGCAGGGTTAGGCGACAGATCGAAACAGGTAGGACGACTGGAGCAAAGTTTAAGCTGCAACTGGCAAGTGACAACAAGCAGACAAAAAAAAAGCGGCTGCCCGCCGCACCCTTCCGGATCTCGATGCTTATTAGCGTGTAGCTCGCGCGCTGCTGCGGGTCACGTGACAGAGGTGACAAGAAAGAAGGGAGGGGGCGCGGTGAAGGGGCGGAGGACAACAGGACAGCCGCGTACCCTCTCCCCAGGCATTCCAGTAAGACGTGTTTGTAGCCTCAGAAGCATGCGAATTGTGCGCATTTCGGCACGCTCCAACGCACGAAATCGCGCTGGCCACTCGGGTTGCGCCCGAGGGGAGAGAGCACTCGGCGGGAGCTGGTAGTTTGACTGCTGCGATGGCAAGCGTGCTCTCGCAATGCTCGATGTCTTGCAGCCACCGTGCTTGCAGCCAAGTGTTCGCGCGCTACCTTCGCTGCGCCTTGAAATGAGGTAAAGGAGTCTAGAAGTATATTCTTTCACGCGGTTGCGTCTTCTGCGAGAGAGATTTGAGCTGAATAAGCAAATTGAGCCAACAAAAACGCCGAAGTTTTAAAGTTCTGTCAAAAATGCCAGATCTCCAACGTCGCGCGTTTACGTAAAAAAATTATTGCAGTTGCGGTTAAAGCGAACATCAGCGCAATTAAAATATAAATATTGTTACTGGCATTACGCGGACGATTTGAAATCAATGAACCGGCGCTCCCGGGCTTCCGGAAACATAGGCTGCCACGGCTGAAACAGGCGTACCCATGCCGCCGATCTGTACGTCAAGTATCAAACGGGCTCCGCGGAGAGCTCTTTGATTAAACCAGTACAGTTTGACGGTCACCGGTCACCCGCTTGTGCAACATGGTCACCGGTGTGAGCAAACGTGCGACAACTTTGCTCAGACGAGTGGCCCATTTGCCCAGACGAGTGACCCATTCGCCAAATGATGGACCTGTTTGCCCAAATAGGTGACCGTTGTGGCTCATACGGGGACCCCTTTAAGCCATACGAGCGACCCCTTTGACAAACTGGTGACCGGTATGGCTAAGCTGTTACCGGTATGAACCCGTTTACTTTCATATAGACGCTCTACAGCAGCTGTGCATGGGCGCCGCCATAACTGACCTTCAGTTTTTGTTTCCTCTTATTCCGTTCCTTGCAGTTCATTCTTACCACAACAGGGCAGGTTATTGCCACTTTAGGGCTACTACGTCCTTCTCGCCAGCATAGGCCTGTGTGGAGGCTCGGAAACGCCCGTTTCAGTGGCTTAGCATCTCGGTAAGACAAGAGAAGGTCGGCTATGGCGGCATAATCTGGCGCGTGTGTAAAGCGTCTATAGGCGCCAAATGGTTTTCTTCTGTAGGGCCGTGCTGCACGGTCGGGTTATGGCACGGTATTCTGCGAGGATGGCCTCATACTTTGAAGACGCCACCAAAGGGCGCATCGGAGAAGCTTCAAATGACGAAAGAACACCCTGAGTGGTGAACGATGTCGTAGCATCCGTGAGGCTTCTGCCACGCATGTTGACGGCCAGGCCGAAGTTCGCCAAGCGGAAAAGTCGTCGCCGTCCAATTTCGATGGTGAGGGATCTCTGGCCATAGGTGGCGATGGCAGAGCTGTTCACTGCTCGTATGGGTCTGGTGTGCTGCGCCAGCTGACGGTCAAGTCGTGACACTGGCAGGACGCTGACCTCGGCCCCTGTGTCCCCCAAAAGCGTTGGCCAGAGGTCTTATCTATGACGTAGAACAAGCGGCTCGGGTGTTGGCCGTAGTCACTTGCCGCTGTTAATCACGGGCCGTGGGGTTTCCCGATCAGGAGTAGGGTTGATGGCAGCGCGTGGCACGTTCTGCATACCGCCTGCGGTACCAGCACAGCGATCTCTCGGCTGACCGTCAGGTGCGTCGCGAGGATGAATGGGTTTGAGACATATCTCGCCTCGTTCGTCGTGTAGGTGTCTCGTGCGACAGTCTCACAGCGGCAACAGCGCAGGATAGCTGTTCCATGCGCGCCTCGATGCGCGCCTCGAGTCTTGTAAGGGCTGTTCCCAGGCAGGCAGTTCGTGCGGTGTGATTGTCGCGATGGACGGCGAAGCTACTCAGCGGTGCGGTCCGCAAGCATCGCCAGACGGTCTAGCGGCATGTGGTCCGCAGCTGCCGGAACCAGGCGTATTCTTTGTGGAAGTTTCTGGAGAAATAGCTCTTGCAGAATAGGGTCCTGGGAGCCGGAGGCTTGGGGACCGAGCAACTGCCGCATCTGGTGAAGAAGTTGAGATGAACGGCGGTCTCCAAGCTCCTGGGCTGTGAGCAGCTGCTGGATCCTCGTGCGCTCCGATGCTCTAGTCCGCTCGAGGAGGACGTCCTTCAGGTGGTCGTAGGTGTCGTCAGGGGGAGGCCGGGACAGAATGCCGTCCAGCTCGTCGGCGACGGCCCGAGGGAGGAAGGCGACGACATAGTAGAACCGAGATATCTGCGATGTTATGCGGTGGAGGTGAAACTGAGCCTCGACTTGCGTTATCCAGACTCACTGATTTTTCGGCCAAAAGGGCTGAAGCCGGAGCTGGATAGCCGTGAGGGCAGCGTCGGGGGAACGAAGAGGCGCGCCGTCGGCGGTAGGGGCACCGTCTTACGCCAGGTTCTGCATGCCGGCTGCGGTCGTGGTACAAGGCGGCGGGGGCCTTCGGATTCCGGGTCACCAGTTTGTGGAAAAGACGTCCGAGCTCCACGGTGTTCTGGCTCGAACAGTTCGCTTTTATTTCCCGCGCATCAAGAAGCTCGCGCATCAGGGAGCTCGGGCAGCGAGCTTAGAAAAAGAAGAAAAATTATTTCGTCTCTCGGAGCTGGATCCTACTATATATATATATATATATATATATATATCCCTACTGAAAAAAACATTTGGCGCCTATATGAAAGTAAACGGGTTCATACCGTTAACAGTTTAGCCATACCTGTCACCAGTTTGTCAAATGGGTCGCCCGTATGGCTCAAAGGGGTCCCCTATGAGCCATAACGGTCACCTATTTGGGCAAACAGGTCACTCCTTTGGCAAACGGGTCAGTCGTTAGGGCAAATGGGTCACTCGTTCGGGCAAAGTTGTTGCACGTTTGCTCAAACCAGTGACCATGTTACACAGACGGGTGACCAGTCACCGGCAAGCTGTACCGGTTTAATCAAACGGCTCTCCGGAGCCCGTTTGATACTGAACGTACAGATCGGGGGCATGGGCACGCCTGTTTCACCAGTGGCAGCCTGTTTCGGGAAAGCCGGGAGCGCCGGTTCATCGATTTACAATTGTCCGCGTAATGCAAGTAATTATTTTTATATTTTGATTGTGCTCATGTGCGCTTATACTGCAACAACAATAAGCATTTTTTTTACGTAAACATGCGACGTTGTTGAGCCGATATTTTTGACAGAATTTTAAAGTTCTGTCAAAAAGTTCGGCAGCAGCGTGCGCATTGGAGGCAAAACTAATCGCCTGTGTTTCCGCAGTTTCCTGGCCAAGAGGATCACTCTAAACACCGCCCCGTCATCGCCCGTCATCGCCCGTCATCGCCCGTCACGGACACCAACACGTGACGCTGTCAACGGAGCCCAGGGCGCCACCTACTGCGGAATTCACCTACAAGAGAAGCCAGCACACCGGCCCGGACCACAGTTCGGCAGCAGTGCGCATTGGAGGCAAAACTAATCGCCTGTGTTTCCGCAGGTGAGAACCAAATACGTATTTTGTACCCATCAAATTGTCCGTGCACTGCTGCCGAACACAGCAATTCTGACTGATTTGTTCATTTACCCCTTTTTTGTGCCGTGGTACTGTGTGGTCGCGCACTATAACCCGGTTGCCTGTTCCCAGATATGAGTAAAGACGGTAAAGACGTTATCGGGAAAGCCATCGATGATCTCAGGCGAGAGCTCAGGGCTGAGCTTCGAACAATAAAAGACAGTGTAAAAAACTGCAATGATACCTGTGACGGAGTAAATGAAATAAAAAATGAGATGAAGGAACTTCGACAAGAGATACAGAAACTAACCACAAGAAACGAAGAGCTAACCGCTGAGAACCGTAGATTAAGCGAAAAGATTGAAGAACTCGAACAGTACCAGAGGTCAAACAACCTGGAAATAAAAGGAGTACCCGTGGAAGGAGACGCGTACGACATTGTCCAACGAATTGGGAATCTTGTAGACGAGCCGATTTCAGACTCTGATATCGATGTGTGCCACCGCGTCCCTACTTTCAGGCCATCGGACAAAAATATAATTGTTCGCTTTGTGCAACGCACAAAACGTGACAAAATCTTTCAAAAATGTAAAAAACAGAGGATCACAACCAGAGACCTTGATTACGGAGGGCAAAGCAGCCCCGTCTACGTAAACGAGCACCTGACCAGTTCCAAGAAAAGGCTACTAGGAGCGGCGATCGCTAAAAAAAAGACCGTAGAAGGCTGGAAATTCGTCTGGTGCTCGGGGGGCAAAGTCTTCGCGCGAAAAAATGAAGGCGCAAACGTCATTAAAATCACGTGCATGGAGGATGTCGAAAAAATAACTATCTAATCAAAGCGACTAGGCCCTCAAGGCACTTAAGATCAGGATGGCCGAAGAAATTCAGCCCGAATGTTGCTACTACGATTGCCAGTCATTCAATCAGAAATATAAAAAAGGCGAAGGACAGTTTTCAGCAATACACCTAAACGTGAGAAGCATAAAAAATAAAGCTGACACTCTTGAAATATTCTTACAATCTTTAACCGCAAAATTTAGTGTTATCATACTCACAGAAACTTGGCTAACAAAAGAGGACATACCACCGCACCTTCTTGGTTATAAATGCGAAACTGTGTGCAGAGAGGAGAAAAGGGGTGGCGGTATAGCTATTTATCTAAAAGATAACCTGCAGTGCCAGATCATGGATGACTTCACTAGAATGGACGAGCATGTTGAAAGCTTATTTGTCAAGATATCTAACACCATTGTAGCTGCCTTGTACAGGCCGCCTTCAGGCAATATGCTAGAGTTTATGTATTTTATTGAAAAAGCGTTTTGTACTTTTGGGTCTAAACAGTTTATGATTCTCGGTGATGTAAATATAGATACTATTTCGGACGAGCCCCACGCAAGAGAATTTCGAGACGTCATTCATCAGTATGCCTGTTACAATATGATAACTCTGCCAACCAGGATAACCACAGATACTGCAACGTCACTAGATGTCTGCCTTACAAATATAGAAAGCGATCATATCACTGCCGGAGCAATCCTATATGACATTAGCGATCATCTGCCGATATTCTGCTTTGGATCATTTTTGACTAGCAAAAATAAACGATGCACGGAAAGGGTTTTCCACCGTAAAATAAACGAAGAAACTCTAGGAACTTTCAGCGACTTAATAGGGCATGAAAACTGGGATGACGTTTATACAGAAAATGATCCAGTGCTTGCCTACAGAAAATTTCTGGTTAAATTTAAACACTCTTATGATGCAGCTTTTCCTCTTTGTGAATCTAGACCACGACCTAAAAAAATCAGAAAACCGTGGGTAACTGGCGATCTATATAAACAAATTAAACAAAAAGACCGCAAGTACCATGCCTTCATAAAGCACCGTGATCCCCGCTTACTGGATGAATTCAAGAAATGTAGGAACAAGTTGAACTCCGATCTTAAACAAGCAAAAAGTGTTTATTACCAAAATAAATTTATGCATCTCCAGAATGACTATAGGAAATTATGGGAGACAGTAAACAATCTAACGTCCCGAAAGCAACCGCGTTGTAATGTCAAGGAATTAATAATTAATAATGACAGTGTCACCGGAAAAGAACTTTCAGACGAAATGAATCGTTATTTTATAGACGTAGGTACGTTCACGGGAAACAATGCTCACGCAGATGACCGTTTACTGATAAGAAATCAACCAGGATCCATTATGCTAATGCCAACGTCTCCGCTTGAAATTGGTAAAATAATCACTAGTCTAAAAACCGATGTCGCAGCTGGTGATGATGGAATAAAAGCCTTACCAATTAAGCGCACAGTTTACATAATAAGTCCAGTTTTATCCCACATAATAAATAAGATGCTTGAGTCCGGCGATTTCCCCGATGAATTAAAGATAGCTAAAGTAATCCCTGTATATAAAGGTGGGGGTGAAACCAAAATTAATAATTATAGGCCAATATCAGTACTGCCGGTATTCTCAAAGATTTTCGAGCGTGTCGTCAATGATAGACTAAGTAATTTTTTTCAAAAATACAATATCATAACCCAGGCTCAATATGGATTTCAGAAGGGGAAGTCTGCAGAACTAGCACTAATCAACATAAAAGATAAAATAATTAAGAATATTGAAAGCAAACTCATCACACTTGGTTTATTCTTAGATCTGAGGAAAGCATTTGATACCGTACAACATGATATTTTACTTAAAAAGCTTGAAATAAATGGAGTACGCGGTGTAGCCTTACAATTAATTAAAACTTATCTTTCAGATCGGTACCAATACGTATTCATAAATGATCAGTCATCTAGCAAGATGAAAATTCAACATGGCGTTCCCCAGGGTTCTATTTTAGGACCACCGCTATTCCTTGTATATATAAATGATTTAACGGAAATACCTGGTTGCCAGGAACTGATAATGTATGCCGACGACACAAATGTTTTCTTTTCTGGTGTAACAAAAAAAGGTATAGAGACACTAGCTAATGAATATCTGTTGAAGCTATCCAAATGGTTAGAACTCAATCGCTTATATTTAAATACAAATAAAACAAAGTATGTAATTTTTAAGCCGGTAAATAAACGAGATGACAGCACTGTCCACATAACATTTGAAGGCACGGTACTGGAGCAAGTGACAAATCAAAAGTTTTTGGGTGTATGGTTCGGTGAGGACCTTTCATGGACAACACATATCAATAGACTCAAAGCTGATTTATCTCGAGTGACTGGGTGTAATTTTAAAATACAACATTTACTGCCTACTTGGCTTAAACAGAACTTGTACTACTCACTTTTTTACTCCAAAATGAGCTATGGCATTATGGTCTGGGGTACAACGACTGGTACAAACTACAATAAGTTAATCCTACTACAGAAGAAGATTTTACGTGTATGCGAAGATTATAAAGGGGATAGAAGGGAACTACGCACACGGCCACTATTTATCAAATATAATATGCTGAAGGCAGACCAGATCTATTATTTCAAACTCTTCCAATGGATACAAATAAACAAACTTCACACCGCACCAACAAATATTTTAAATCCATACACATTACGAGATCCAAAGCGAAAGATACCAGCCATAAGGACGAACTACGGTCGGCAAGCGTTAACTTATCAGATAACTCGAACTTTAAACAGAACAGATATAGACATAGATTTTGATCAAGCGTTATATACTTTCAAAAAACATTGCAGAAAGATGCTGGTATTAAATGATATTACTTTTTCAATTGTATAATGTGCTCTCCAGTTTAGGATGTGTCCGCCATATAGTTTATTCGAACTAATGTCCTTTTCATGAACTGTTCATTTTGTTTATATATGTTTTGATAGAATAAGCTTTTTTTTTTGAAATAATGCCCAGAGAGTTTGATTGGAATTGATTTTGTGCATTTTGGTATATCTCGTGACAGTGGCGTGACTGATGTTCTGTATGTCAAGTGTAGCTTCTTATTTGTTCCATAGTTGTTCCAGTGTTATTTCATATTTGTTCCATAGTTGTTTTATATTTGTTCAATAGTTGTTTCTTATTTTGTAGACTGTATATATGGTGTTGCTGAACTGTAAGGGGGGGCAGAGGCTCCGTCAGGCACCATGCCTTTATCTCTGCCCCCTATGCGGAAAAGATCCGCAAACAAATAAAGAAAAAAACTGGCGTGCTTTGTTGCCTCAAATAACTTATTCAGGTCGAATCTTTCTCGCAGAGGACGCGACCGCGTGAAAGAATATACTTCTAGACTCCGTTTTGCCTATAATCAAGACTCAGTGAAGGTAGCTCGCAAACACGTGGCTGCACGAACATCGAGCATTGCGAGAGCAGGCCCGCTGTTGCAGCAGTCAAATTACGAGCTCGCGCTGGGTGCTTTTTCCGCTCGGGCGCAAGCCGAGCTTCTGGCCGACGCGCGCCATTTCCAGCGTTCAAGCGTGTTACACCTCCAGTGTTTACCACATTTGTTGGTTTACTGTGTTTAGTTATGTCTTTTTCTTTCCTGTTGTCCCACCCTGCTTGGGGCTGAAATGGCCTGCAGTATGAATAAATAAATAAATAAATAAATGAAACTTGGGCCGCTTTCCGAGGAGGCTGCAAACGCGGCGCGGTCATCTTTCTGTGGCAATTCGAAAAGAGGGAGAAAGCGCGTAACAAGCGGTTGGTGCAGCCCCTCCTAACATTAACTGCAACTAAAAAAAAAAAAAAACTCACCGCAATTTTTTTTTATGAAAAGGGTGGGTGGGTTTTAGTGTCCTTCGCCTTGATCTGGCCCCTCCCTTTTTTCTGGTCAGCTCTGTCACGTGACCCGGGAGAGGAGGGGACGCTACACGCTGATAAGCAAAGCCTCCGACATTCGGCCAAGGACGCGTTGGCAGCCGCTTTTGTTTTTTGTCTGCTTGTCCTGTGCAGTTCGAACTTCGTTCGTCCCACCTGCTTCGATCAGCCGCCTTTCCCTGCGGTCTTATTAGGATGTCTCTCGACAACGTGTTGGATGTGCACCAAAGCTATCAGTGTTCGAAAAGTCCTACGCGTATATCGGCATCAAGTGATCTTCAAAGAAGTCATGAATTCTTGCGGTCTGGTTGGGTTCGGCAAATGACAGCTTGTGCGCCGCATCGTGCTAAAACCATAGAGTAATATAGTGGAACGTAAAGAGTGGCCACTGGACCCTATCGCGGCCCAGGAAGTAGGTTTCACGGCAGCCGCCAGCTGGCGTCATGGTGCCTAATTATTCATACATTTGTTATATTTGCACCGTTCATAAATTGTTCTATCTTAATTTAGAAGCTTTTAAAATTATTAGTAGCTTCGAAGGTCAGAGAAAAATATTCCAATGATTGCGACTTCCGCTTGGGCAAAACGCCGCCATAACAGCAGCCTGGGTGTTGGGCCAGTTGGGCTCGGCGGCTCGGGCGGTCTGCCTGCTGTTCCTGTCGTCAGGTGGATTTCTCGGTGTTCACTTCGTGGAAAAGGTGAGCCATTTCAAAACACTATTACGCAACCACATGAGGAGTGTTTCACGGGTCTGATGGGCGTCAGCGTCTTTCGGGCTCGCCGCTTTTCTCTGTTCCATCAGGGCCGGCTTGCTAGAACAGCGTCTCATCTGAGACTGGGTGAAAGAAAGCACTGCAAAGGCTGGGGCGCGCGAGCATCTTGAGACGCAGCTTGATTCCCGCTCAGCTCGTGCGCTAGCTTTGGCAGTGCTTTCTTTCACCCAGTCTCAGTTGAGACACTGGTTCTAGCAAGCCGGCCCAGGTTTCATAGCGTGAAATGCAGCAGGGCAGGAGCGTCTGACGCTGCAAATCGTGCGCGTTGTCTTCAGCGACGCTGATTCCAGCTTTCACTTCTCAAACGCGCGTGCATTACATGCTCATTTAAAGCGTCGAGCTCTCTCTCGTGGTTGTTTCTTTCCTGGCACTTACGGTGAAATGGAGCTGTGCACACAGTTTCTGCGGGCGCCGAGAGTCGGTGACGCCAAGTAGAGGTCCTGAGACGCTTCGCTCATATGTGGTGTGGTGGTGTGGTTTCATCCTACTCGCACGGGTTTTTCGTTCTTTGCGTGAGGTTTTGTCCTTATTAATGTTGAAAGTACATGCCGCAGCACCGTGCTTTTAATCTGGTCGAGAACAGCCAGCTCAGAGAAATGATATCACAGGTGAGCAAGGCATCCGATCATCTGCGTAGTTCGGTGCGTCCTGCGCGCTGGAGTATGCTGGAGTATCATAGTGAACCATAGTATCATGAGGCGCCGAAGCATTGGTTTCACGTCGTTCGAGTTGGTGTATACTGACATGTAATTCATCTTTTTATTTAAGGGCGCTGTTCGTGCACCGTTGTTACCTCGTGATTTATACAGTACGAACTTGACCTTGTGTTTTGTATATTAGTACAGTTTATTGTGTCATGACCAGCTCCCTTTTCGCAGGCATATCGGAATCTCACGGCACCAATTCTGTAAATTTTCTTCTGCAGCGCACGCCGTCGAAATGCCCAGCTACGGTATCTACTGCTGCGTAGCGTGGTGAGGTAACAACGGAAGAACGTGCAAGAAACCGGGAACAAAGTTGCATAGTCCTGTCCATTGGTCACGCAACTTGGGTGTCATTGGGCCTTTCCTGGTCTTGTTCACGATTGCTGCTTTAGTTTGATGTGCAGCTTGTACATAGGCAAGAAGAGCCATATTGTTTGGACAAGAGATGCGGGCTAGTCATGTTTTGAATTGCAATTTTATGTTGTGGGGACAATCTGCAGGTGTGGAATATACAAGGATTTGTTTTTGCAAGATTGTTCCTTATGATAGATGCGACGGAATTTGTGGATAACAAATTTTTAAATAATGATTTGTTATGCTAAGAGTCTTTTTATGCCTTAATAATTGATACTATAAGTTTTTGTGCGCTAACAAGGCAGGCATTTTACACGGCGAGCTGCTTAGGAGAATTTGTTTGTGTGGGCACACAAACAAATTTGTGTGGACTCTGAAGACTATACCACTACCCTGTGTGTGGACTATAGTCCGGAAAATACGGTACTTAACGGAACTGTGCACACTGCACGCCGAGCATTTCCAGGTATAATTTGTAATGACCAGGTTGCAGGCCAGCAGTCGACCAGTCTTTACTAGCGACTGCAGAACCACTTGATGTGTGTTTTTTCTAGTGTGTTCGTGTTGAATGTTTCTTTATTGGTATGGATCTTCGTATTGGGTCACCCGGCTTTGGTGTCAGTTGTGAACTTTTAGATGTTTCCTCCCTCAAACCTGTACAAAAAGGCTGATGAGGTTTTTCTGAAAAATATCCTTTGTAACACATCCTGAAACAATTAAGTGCAAAAATAATTTTCACGGTCTTTTGTTTCTGTTTTTTATGTAAAGTAACTATTTTTATGGTTATCTTCGTGGCCAAAATAAAAATTTTAATATTTGTTAATTGCTGCCTTCTGTTGGTTGTCCTTTTTTTCCTGTTCCGTGACATAGTTTTATACTTCATATTTTGATTGTACATGGTTATCTCGTTACCTGTTTGTCCTGAAATTGTAAATGAATATAAGCGTGCTTTTGAGTTGTTGAATACACACTCAGACGCCCAAGTAAATTCTAAATTAGCAACCGTAACCAAATTTAAAATTGTAATTAAACTTGAGGAAGAAAACGAGAAGGACGGACAACCATAGTTGGAAGTTTGTGAGGTGTCCGTCCTTTTCGTTTTCTTCCTCCAGTTTAATTACTCAACCCGCTCGTTCTGTCCT
Source organism: Ixodes ricinus (assembly GCA_037355805.1). Classification (NCBI taxonomy): domain Eukaryota; kingdom Metazoa; phylum Arthropoda; class Arachnida; order Ixodida; family Ixodidae; genus Ixodes; species Ixodes ricinus. The sequence continues at coordinate 50,257 of JAZHYW010005066.1, forward strand.
TAAAATTGTAGTTAGTCACGACAGCCTAGGTGGCGCAAGCTACCACTCAATAGTACTAATATTAGTTATCCATTCATTTGACTACTTGTATTCCGTGACTCTAGCCATGTTGAAAAACGAAACCGAAAGCATCCAAACAGGAAGTCAAGAAAAATTTCACGGCGGCCGCTTGGAGCGCTGGTAGTCGAGTGGGCCGCTGGGGTCTATGGGAGTGGCCACTCTTTACGTTTTACTATATTACTCTATGCTAAAACTTCAAGTAGCCTTCCTACTTGTTTTTGTGTTTGTGTGGTTGTCCTGCTTTGACCGTGGCGACATATATTTTGGATTACTTTTTTCAAGTACGCTATTAATATGGTAAGTGCACTGCAACCTACTTGTTGGCAACGATTGACCGTTTTTCGACGCGTACCCTTCCAGATTATCTATAGAATTATGCGTCTAATCTCGCGGCAGCCGGGATAATAATTTTGCCGAAAGTCTACCATTATAGTTTAGAATTACCTCGGTTATTTTTTGCGTTGCAATCTTTTCAGTTGTATAAAAGCTTAGAATGCCTCTTCGCATTTCACAGACCGCTTGCACGTTTGTACTTGTTTACGGAATAGGTTGTAATAAACTTCTAGGAGAATCGAAAACAATATTTTGTGTGTGTTTTTTTTTGCCCAATTTCAAGCCACCTGCGGGAGCAAATTTTTTTACGTGTTTCCTGCATGTTGTAAACAGGTTTATGAGTTTCGGGAGGTCTTAAATAAGTTTAAGGTAACCAACCTTCCAGACGATACCCATTCAGGGCTAGCGAATAATCTGCCTTTCCGTATGGCGCGTTCAAATGTGTGGGCACGTGTCAGTTCGACCGGTCACCCGTATCAAACGAGCACCCGTATCAAACGGCTACCGTATCAAACGGCCCCATCCCATAATCACGTTTGATCCGAACGGATCGACCGGTTTGCTCCCCGTTTGATGTTTGATTCAAGCGGGTCAACCCGTTTGATTCTGAATTGTTTTTTTCAGTAGTGTATATATATATATATATATATATATATATATATATATATATATATATATATATTATGTTCACTGAGTGTTTGCTTCGAGTTATAGACCTTGGGTCACTTGGAATAAAAAAACTTAACACCTGGCTTTTTATATGTTTTTCCATTGTTGGCGCACCAGAAAACACAGCAGTAGCTCTTGTAGGACGTCACCTCGGCTCGCGAGAGAAGAATAAGAGACATCAATTGGATCATCAACCACGCGTTCGCTCAGGTCATTGCAAAAGCATCGAAAATAAGCGACGGCCACTATAATACGATAATACACAGTAGCGAATACGAGCCACATTTATACTTTAGACCCATGCTGAAAAAAGGTATCTATAAACTCCGGTCTAAAAACGTGCTTTTTGTGCCAGGGGAGAAAACTGTCAAATGCCGTTTTCCGTAACGCGCGCAATCAAAACGTAGGATTAAAGCGCATTTTCAGAAAACAAGACACCATCGCTATCTACGTCGTGTGTGTAGCTTTGATGCCTCGGTCAGTGTCCTATTTTAAATGCTTTCGAAGAGCCAAGGTATGCAGCGATTGCTTGCGATCGCCTTTTGCCACCTATTTCCGAGATTGCGTGACGCAGAAAAGGTGTCTTCCGCGTGCCCTCCGAACAACCTTGGGGACCGTTCCGAGAAAGGGACGTGAATCGCGGTACGTTCATAGCTCCATTATTTCGTTTTTGATCACCGAAACAGTCTGGCGTTCCCGAGAAGTCTTGATGGAAAACTTCGGTTATGGACCTGGTAAGGAATCCCTCACGCAATTCCAACGTGCGTACCTTGAAAATGTCTCGCGTGCAGGCTACCAGGCGGTTGTGCATGCCCTAGCAAGTTCTGGGTTCTTGATGTGGCTTAGTAAATGTTCCGGGAAAAAGTTAAATGAAAACATTGGTATTAAAATTAAACTGATATCACAACTCGTTGGCGGAGCAGAGTACCGGGTTTACTCAAGGGCGTGTTTGAATACATCATTTTTCTTCCGATGTACTTCGAAAGTAAAACTTTTCAAAAAACTGCAAGTTTGAGAATAACGACGTTCAGGATGGATGCATGAAATATAGACGTAGAAGATGGATGAATGAATGTGAACAAAATACCAACTTTACTTTTTTATGTCAAGTCCAGGTAACATGTTTTTTGCACTAATCATCACATCTTGACTTTTATATTCAAGTTAATTCATTTTTATTCATTTCATTTTAAAGAGAGGGTTACAGGACGAAGTTCTCCTCAACGTAACTTGACATGTTCCTTCCTCCCTTGAAGACTTTAACAGCATCTTCAGCAAGTTCACAAGTCAAAAATAAATAACGCCAAGCAAATAATAAATGAAATCAATATCATGTCTGTTCAGGTCCAACCTAAAAAGAGTTGACAATCAAAATAAATCTGGAATATTACTTATTGATCCCGTTTTGACTTTTTCGTACCAAAAGGTGAGGTGCAGTTGTGCGTCGATTAGTGTGGCTTATAACCGAAACTTCGGACAATGCGCGAGCCGATAGGGCGTAGTAGGTGATGTTTATTAAACAAGATTAATTAGCTTGACAGTTAAACTGTGCTGGTAAAAAATTTATAAAAATTCAAAAGAACAGAGTTATGCCCGAAATTTGAGAGTATTTTTCAACAATGTTCTATAGCTGCACTGGTCCGTGCTCCTTGTCAATCAGACTTTCAATTGCCACGCCATTAATCTAAAGCTTTCTATGCTTCAACTGAAAGGTTGAGGTAGAATAAAATATATGTAAAAACCTAAATTAGAGGTGCACTAAATTCAGATTGCTTTATGGCGTGGATCGGACGTGACACCGCTGATCCAGTTCAAGAAAGGGCGGCATAGTTATAGGGCGAGTTAGGAAATTAACGGCAACACATATAAAATAACTAATGGTATAATCAAAAATAAAGAAGCTTTCTAACCCGGAGTTTCCACGTCACAGCAGCGTGTGCTGCCGACCCGGACACGCACGTGGTATCTTAGTCATTTCCTTTTACTAACTTCTAATTGCTTCGCATCGGAATCTCAAAAAACGTCTCATTTCTGTGTCCAGACAGGGTATGCCTTCGGCACGTTCTTCAAAAATGTAGCTATCCTGTTCTAAAGAAGAAACCCTAGGTGACTCATTCCTGCTTTTTACGTTGTTGATTAAGGGCTTTATGGGGCAACGCTACTATGGTCATACTGCGCCAAAATTGCATTCTCGTTTTTCTAAAAAAAAAATCAATGCAGCGTGTGTATTCTTACATGTAAAATAATTTTTTTTAAAATCTGGGTGACCCTTACATTGGTGCTGTATTTATTGTGTATATAATGGGCTTGGCGGACGTTACACGAGGTAATATTTCTGACGATTGGCCGACTAATTTACAAATATTGCTTAATAAACTTTTCAAGTATTCGTTTCATGTGTCATGCTCGAATTGGAGTTGTAAAGCCAAACTTTACAACTGCAATTCCACTGCAAACAACTGCAAACTTTACAACTGCAACTGCAATTTCCAAACTCATAATCATTAAAGCAGTTTATACAATTTGTGAAGATACAATGATCTTTAAAATATATAGTGCTACTTTTTCAAGGTTTGACGGCAATTGAAAAGTGCGCACACGAAGTGCTCGGCTTTATCAACGTAAAAGAGAGGCGTAGTAGTGTTGGTCACCTCTTCTTTATCTCGTCACCGCATAGTTGGTGGAAGCGTCGACCCGACGCTGCCTAGATAACAAAAAATTGCTTGTCACTCTTTTCTGAAATATTTAGGCCACCCCACTCTAAATAATCAGACGCACTTCTATTACCGCCCTTTTTGAACTTCCAACAAACATGCAAAAACTTACGGATGAACATCTGAAATAACATTGCCTTTTCCAAAATTTTATAAATGACTCAAGACATTATTAGCGATTCGCTTTATATGTGCATTTAGAATATGACTTATACAGCCCATATTTAAAAGCTGATTAGGTGATTTTAGTCAATTAGTCGATGGATCGCAATAAATATTCCACAGTCTAACTTTCGCCGCGCTCATTAAATGCACACTGAAGATAAAACCCACGTAATACATACTCAAGATTTTTTTTTTAAATTTTGTTACATGTAAAAAGAAATACCCTCCAAACTCACACTGCGATCCTTAAGGTATACTGATAACCCCCCCTTTTCCTCACATAAAAAAACTCATAATTTTCTTAGGCGACTTAATAAGGTGTATGGATAGTACCCAATGAATATTTTGCTTCAAAGCCGGATATCTTTTTAATAAAACCAAAATAAACTCAACTGCTCCGGAACTGATACCAAAAGATGGGAACGGAGGCGCATGGCCGACTTGCGTACGCAGGGAGAGAGGAAATGTGAAGGAGAGAGGTGCCGCAAGGCAAAAATGGCAGTCGCTCCCTACCCATTCTTTTTCCTTTTCTCCCCTACGACGCTACGTGCACCGTTTGCCGTGCGAATGTTTCACACCTTTAGCCATTTTCTCGCTAACCTCCGATTAAAGACAGACTGGCCGATACCGCGAACAACAGTTCCGAAGCCTCGCCCCACGTAGGTCGCAACGTAAGTCCGTCGTGCGTTGCCGCCTCTTCGTGCAGCCCGCGGTATGTCGCCACATTGAGAGTGAAATAGTACCAGGGTAGATGGACATGTTTCCGGCGGCAATGAAAATGAAAACAATAAATATCTGATTCAAGCTATAATTTTTTTTTCGACATAATTCCCCGAAGCTCGACTCACCTCGTCCAGCGTTTCTTCAGCTTTTCAATTCCCTCCCGCGAGTGATTTTCTTCGATATCCCCAAAACAACTGTTCACAGACTCCATCCCGTCTTTATTTGAGAAAAATTTCTTTCCAGCCCGGGAGATCTTAAGCTTGGGGAGTAGGTGGAAGTCCGAGGGAGCCAAAGAAGGTAAATAAGGCGGATGCGGAAGGGTTTGAACTTGAGCTCTGTCAGTTTTTGCTCGGCGACTGCACTTGAATGGGTGGGTGCATTATCGTGGTGAAACAACGCCTGTTTTTAGATGCGGAGCATCTCTTGCTCGGGTCTATGTCCCGCGGCGTCGGCGTCGTCCGCACTCATACTACGCATGCGCAACTCTCCTCCTTCCCCTCTCTCCAACAGCTGCGCGTTACTCTCTCCGCTCTCTCTCTCTACCAGCTGCGTGCACCTCGCGTGCGTTCGCTTCTACTCACACCGCGCGCATGCGCAACTCTCCTCATCTAGTCTCCTCTCCTTCAAGTGTGAATATAAGCAGCGGTAGCGCGCTGCGCGCGTTCCCCGGAGGAGTGAAAGGAGGATAGTTTTGGGCGCGCGGGTCGCAGCGCCACGCCAGGGCTTTCCGGTGGGGTGGACTTTCCCCGCAACACTGCGGCTGTCGTGTGCTACCGTTTCTCGGCCGCTCGCGTCCGCCGCAGCCCAAATCCGGCCGCCCAAAAGAAATCAGTCAAGAAGTGAATAAATTAATTACGATCCGCGATGCTCCGCATCACCCCATGGTTCCCCTCGGGAAGGTGGTGTAGTTTTTGACGATTCCCGGGCGTTTGTTTTTTAATTACTTGTTTCAGCTTGTCCAGAAGTGTTATGTAGTGTTGGTCAAAAACAGTTTTTCGATTTTCATGATAACTAACGAGCAAAGTATTTTTGTCGGCCCAAAAAACTGATGCCATCATCTGACCTGCCGACTGAATGGTCTTTGCTTTTTTGGAGCAGATTCACCGGGCCCAGTGCTTTGTTTCGATTCACTTTTTGTTTCTGATGTGTATTGGTGGACGCAGATCTCGCCCATAGTTACAGATCGTAGCTTGAAACTTGTTGGATTTGCCTGAAACACTTCCAAACTGCCGGCTGACCTTCGGGCTCGAATACGTTTTTGCTCCGGATTGAGCAAGTGCGGCACCCATTTTGGAGGATGTTTGTTAAATCCCAATTCATTGTGAAAAACATGAACAATAATAATATTCCTTATTCAGACAAATGTCTAGGAGGATGGGGCAAAAGGCGATTTAAATCGCCTGACAAGGCTCCATCCCCCTGTACAGTCAGCAGCAGAACGTACAGAAACATAGGAAAAAACAATCAAATACTCATACTGACATTACACTGAGATACAGTAATATAACAAAAGAAATAACAAAAGAAACGCGGCCGGAAACTTTAATGAGTCATAGTATACCTGAAAGATACGTTTTCAGTGTTCGTTTAAATGTGTATATTGTGTTGGAATTATTTATCATGGACAGTATTTCAGGGTGGTTGTTTAAGAGCTGTGCGATCTGATTAAGTATCCTTTGTTTACCGTAGTTTGTGCGTACTCTGGACTGAGTGTAGTGGGTATGGCGAAATGAATATATTGATGCATTGTTGATATAATTTTCATGTACAAACTGAGGGTGTGCTTTCATTTTGTAAAACATGTAAATTGCCAGTTTTTGAATGAGTGACTGATCTACCGTAGGAAGAGAATACTTGATAAAATACGGGCTAGAGTGCTCTTTATATGAGATATTTGCAATTGACCGTACTGCTCTTTTCTGTAGAATGAGCAGCTTGGATATACAGGTCTGTGAGCACGTACCCCATACCAAACTGCAGTAATTTAAACGAGAGTGAACAAGAGTAAAGTATAACTGTCGTTTTAACCAAACCGGTATGATATATTTGAGCCTATTTATAATGCCTATTGACCGGGAGATGTTGGGCCGGATCTGATCAATGTGATAAGACCAATTTAGGTTTTCTTGAAAGTATACACCTAAGAACTTGTGAGCTTTTACATATTTAATTTCACTATTTCTAAATCGTAGGTTAAGTTCTCGATTAATACTTTTATTTTTTGCTCGAAATATCATATACTTTGTTTTCTCAGTATTTAGTTCTAATTCATTACATGTCAACCATGCACTTAACTCTAACATCCAATCATTCGCGAGTGATTCAAGTTCATCTAGGTTGGCACCAGAAAAAAATACGTTTGTATCATCGGCGTAGAGCACAATGTCAGGTGTGTGAGGAATGTTGACAATATCATTAATATACATCAAAAATAAGAGTGGTCCAAGGATGGACCCCTGGGGTACACCATATTGTATTTTACCGATTTCTGATTTCTCGTGACTTAAAGTCGTATATTGCACACGATCTGATAAGTAATTTTGAATAAGTTCTAGGGCCACACCTCTAATACCATAGTTATACAACTTCTTCAGAATTATTTCATGCTTAATAGAATCAAACGCTTTCCTGAAATCTAAAAATATCCCTAATGTGTAAAACTTGGTCTCAAAATTTGTTAAAATTTTATCCTTGATTTTCAGTAAAGCTTCCTCGGTAGATTTCCCTTTTTGAAATCCATATTGTTGTTCAACAATTAAGTTATTTTTATTGAAATGGTCCGACATCCTGGAGTTTATTATCTTCTCTATTACTTTTGAAAATATTGGCAATACAGATATAGGTCTGTAGTTGTTTAAATTATTAATTGGCCCACCTTTGTGTATTACTGATACTCGAGCGATTTTTAATTGAGCAGGAAATATCCCGGTGCTTAATATTTTATCACAAATTGCTGATAGTGGTTGACATATTATCCTAGCAATTGCTTTTATAGGTTTAACTTTTAATTCATCATCGCCGCATGCGCCGCTGTTTCTTAATGAATTTATTACGTTAAACACTTCAGCCTCTGTTGTTGGTGACAAAAATATAGACTCTGGTAAACATACGTGGGTATGAAATTCGAAGTTTCTTTTCTGTTGTAAGGAGAAAGTCGGAGCGCCCGAAAGCAAAAAATGTGCATTAAATAGATTTGCTAGTTCTCTACCAGAATAATCCACGTCATCTATTCTTAGGACATTCGGGATGGTACTGCTTGACTTGGACATCAGTTCTTTTGCTGTCTTCCATACTTTCACTGGATTATGTTGAATTGTAATGAATTTATTTTTATAATAATTTACTTTCGCCTTTTTTATATCAGAGTTTAACTTGTTCCGTATCTTTTTGTATTTTGCCAGTATATCGAGGTCTTTTGTTTGTATGAATGTGTCATAAAGTTTATTTCGCTCGTTTATTCGTTTTAGAAGTGTTGCGGTAATCCAGGGTTTTCGTGATCTCTTATGTCTTTTGGCTTTTCTAAGAGGGAACGCATCTTCATAGGCTTCTTTTATCTTCTCTATAAACTTATCGTAAGATTTACTAGGATTTGGCTCATTGTATATATCATTCCAGTGTGTGGCCGATACAAGCGTAACAAAGCGTTCGATACTATAATTGTTTATGTCTCGATAATAAGAGTTAGTTATATTCGTCTTATTGTAGCCAACGTTTGCGCATGGAACAAAGCAAAAGAAAGGTAAGTGATCACTTAAATCCACCGTCAGTACACCAGATACTACGTCATTTCTCATTGCATTGGTTAAACATAAATCAATTAAAGTTTCCGTCTCAGATGTAACACGGGTAGGACACTCAATTACATTTTCATAGCCATGCGATTGCACGAGATCTAGCAGTTCTAACTGCCATGAGTCAGAACAACATGAGATTGATATTAAAATCACCAACAAGTATCATAGGAAGTTTACTCTCAGAGGCATATTGAAAAAGTTCTTCTAAAAAGTCTAGAAAAACACTAGGTGATCCGGATGGCGGTCTGTACACAACACCTATAATGTAATCACGACACCTTACAAGAAGACACTCATAATTCGCACAGACACGAGTATATTCAGATATAACACTGCATGCCAAGTAGCTTTTATAGTAAAGGGACACTCCCCCGCCTTTTTTCCCAGTTCGAAATATCTCTGTATGGTAGTAACCTTTAAATTCAGGAATATGTGAATCACTCGTAAGCCATGTCTCAGTGAATGCTAGGACATCAAAGCGAAGTTCTAGGCAGTCAAGAAACTCTTCGATTTCGTCACATTTGTTTCTAATGCTTCTTGTGTTTAGATGAAATACAGATAATTTATTGTCATTGTGTGCAATGTTTCCATTAACAAGATTTCCGAATGATTTGTTATCATAATAACCGTGCTCTGTCGAAAAACTTCCCATTATCGAAAAAATAAAAGTAAAAGTAAACTTCGCGTTTGTGATTAACGTATCAGTTCCAGGTCATCTTCGCATTCTATCCTGATAAGACGGTCACCGGCAGCTTTTCTCACGAACATTTTTCCTTCTTTGTGCCATGCAAATCGATAGCCCTTTTCAGCGGTTTTGGTCCTAATCTGCCAAAATAACTTTTTGTTTTGAGCTGTCAGGTTTTCATAGATGCGCACAGTAGATTTCATCTGCCTTAGGAGCACATTTCCCTGCAGCCACTTGTCTCGGTTGAGACGTGACGCAAATCGCACTAAGATGACTGGAACTTTGTCGTGCTTAGGGGGGAGTCTGTGTGCTGCCTCGATATCTTGCTCGGTCAGCTTTGGTAACTCAAGTTGTTCCGAGAGTGCGTTTAGTTGACTCAGTAAGTTTTCATTTGCGGAAGGCGCCAGCCCGTGTACTTCAATGTTTTGCCTTCTACTGTACTGCTCAAGTTCATTCACTTCGCGCCTGAGCTGCTGGACCTCGGCGCCGCCACTTGTTTCGACCCTCTCGATACGCTTTTTTAGGTCGCTGATTTCTTTTTTCTGCTGTTTAACTTCGGTAAGCAGTTCGTCATATTGATCAGAGATGATCTGGACCGAGCGCTCGATTCCATCAACAGTGTTCTTCATTTCCATCAATGTATCAACTTTTTCGTGTAGTGTCATCAAAACAGAGAGCTTTCTACTTATTTCCGCAAGTGTGTTTCCATCATCTTTTTCGTTGCTTGATTTGGGATCTTCACCTACTGGATCGCTTTTTGCTTTCGCTTTTTTACAAGTTAGGCACGTCCAGGTTTGTTTCGAAGCAGCACTTTTCTTTTTGAATGCGCTTTTAGACACTCCCGAACATGCCCCCAAGTGGAAGCTGAACTCGCATTCAGCACAACACATAAGTGCGTCACTTTTTGGCAAGGGTTCATCGCACGCTATACATGCGGAATCCCCTTCATCGGATGACATTGTACTGACACACAATCCTAAATTCAGTGGTAGCAGTAGCAGCAGCAATGGCAGTGAAACTTTTAAGTTTAAGGAAATAGAAAAAAAAGCAATGCACCAACCTGGAATTGTAAGTGCGGCGTATTAGGGCAAGAAGGTACTGCCGTTGCCGCTGCTAGACTGCTTCTGATGCGCAGTCTTGAAGACAGTCGTTTTATCCGCGTTAGCCTGGTGACGTCGCTCAGTCTCTTTGTCGCTGTCCAATGGCGGCCGGGTGACAGCTTGCAGTTGTCAGCGGCGTCCAGGAGCGACGAAGCAATTCAGCGGTCAGTTGGAGCTGGAATTGTAAGTGCGGCGTATTAGGGCAAGAAGGTACTGCCGTTGCCGCTGCTAGACTGCTTCTGTTCTAAAGAGATTCTCATTGCTTCCTCAATTTGACGCACCAAAACCAAGGGATGGATTTTATCCCCGATTTTTGGTGTGGTAGGTGTTCTTGGACGTCTTGAACGTGGTGCATCACCTCTGTCCGTATGACCACGCTTGAACTCGGAAACCAAAACACTCATGGTAGAAAACAAAGGTGATGATTTCCCAAGAACAACATTCCAACCGTAGTTCATATTGGTCAGAGTTCTTTCTAAAAAAATATTTGATGACCGCTCGTATTCTCTTTATATCCATCACTCAAAATGTTTAAGGTTGCTCGAGTAGAATGCTTGTCAAAGCTAGACTTTTTGAAATATCAATGTGAAATTTGCGGCCATTTTATAGGAAATGGTTGCAAATACAGTGATATAAAATATTTTGGAACATAAAGCCCACTCTTTCGCGATTCCGGAAACTTTTCAATATAACCTCGTACATCTACTCCCGGCGTATGTGCAACATTTCTTTTCAATCAACGCATTTACAGCTTCTTTGGGTTTCATATCATTTAATATTTTTAATATTGAGCGTGTTTCTTAGATGACCTACGACTTTGAATATATTGGGCACGAAAGTTTTAACAGAATGTTATTATAAAAAAGAGAGTGAGCGCGCCTCATACTTTGCTCAAACCGGCCAATTCTCGACCGGCGGGGAGGAAAAGAAACAGAATTTGAAGAACGCTAATTATTTTCTGGGTAGTCGGGTTCTGATAAGTCATATTCAGCACAAAACCATGGCGAGCAGAAATACCCTGTCAGTGTCTTATTAAGTGAGAATGGCGAGAAATTGTATTGTAGGCTTATACAGTGCAAGAGTGTCTGACCCCGGAATTTGGGCGGTACTGCCAGCCCTTTCCTTCTGGGGTCAGAGGAGTAAGGTTTTGATGTTTTCTGGCTTGCAGCGTTGATACCAATCTAATAAATAAAGATTAAACCTCCTAGAATCCTTTGTTTATCACGTTCAAGGCGTATATTGAGATTCAATCCCACGTCCAGCGTGGGATTGAATCTCATTCCTGTCACATATGTTACATGGTAGATTATTTATGCTTTGGGTCAGTGACTTACCGAAGGTAGTAATATAAATACAAACTACGAGTCAGGGCGAACACGAGGCAGTACAGACAGCAGACACCGCATAGGTGTCTGTGTCTGTACTGACCTCGTGTTAATTGCGTGGCTTTGCACTTTCATTAAAAGTGAACGAAATCTGATCGGAACAGCATCGCTATGTTAATAATCTACAGCCGGCAATGGCGTGGCACGCCCAAAGGGCAAGCTCAAAAGGTGATGGCGTACTGTCTTTAGTGGTGCCACGTTTAAAGACATTCCACTTGCCTATGCTGTTAAAAGAGAGAAACTATATCTATGCTTAACTCATGTTTAGGTTATGCTGAAAACGTTTTAGAATTGCGCCATCATTCATAATCACGACCCCATACGGGACGCGGTGCATGTCTCTCGGCTATCAAAATGTTTCTGTGACACTCCAGTGTTCCCATCTACTGGCTCACAAATTTCAGAGTGGCTGCAGATCGTCCCTAGTACACTAGACTAATCTAACCGAGAGTTCTGCGACGCCACCGCTGCCGCTGTGCAAGTTGGTATCGATAGTTCACACTTTTTCGGCCGCCTCAGTGTAGGCTGTAAACACGGTGTTTACAAATTTTCCCGTTAGCAGGAGACTTGTAATCGGATGTTTACGAACGGTTTTCAATTGGTGGCTTCCCCTGTTGTGCTCCAGGATGCAGAATAACAGCGCTAGGCAGAGAGGCATCGGGTTGTGTCTTTCCGAAAGAAAGCAGCCTCCGAAAAGAGTGGCTAAGAAAGGCAAGAGCGGCTAAAAAAAGACCGTTTCGGGACCTGCTTCATAATTTATATCAAAAGTATCACTCGTTAGTTAAGGTGCGTAAATTTACAAGGCACGAGAGATACTAGGACGTGCCAAAGTGTTCCGTGCGGTTTATTTCAATACGAACCTCCGCGCTGTTTGCGGCGGCCGTTTTAATACACCTTTTGCTCGATGTATTTGAATATTGCGTCATTTTTGATATACAATTGTGCTACAAAAGTGCAGGACAATCGCTAAAACGAGAATCAGTGATTCCTGATTTTCATCGCCTGGAATGGAACCAACGTTTTTCAAAGCAGTCCTTATATTAAAAAAATTACCGCATCTCCACGTGGTGAATGATGTTGATTGGGGCGAAGCTCTGGTGGTGCTGATGATACTGATTTTATTGTTCATAGGTAGTGCTGATGGTGCAGATCTTTTTATGCTCATAGGTATACCGCTGAGGGTTGCGTTTCGACTTCATTATTACTGCTTTATGGTCGGTGAAATGCAGAGCCAGTGGTTTCTTCTAGCGGATCAGCTTGGAATCGCTAGAAGCCGTGGGAACGCATCTCCACCGCTTAAGTCAACGGTCCATGTCAGAAAGAGAATGTGTGGTATGGAACGTGGTTATATGCGCAGTTGAGCATTTGACCGCAGCGCCCTCTCGTCTATAAACGTTGAGCCAATGCATGCAAAGTTTAACGCGATTATATACGCATCTGAACGCAGCTCCCTCACCTGTATAGACGTTGAGCGGCTACATGCAACGTTTCATCCACGACAGAAACCCCAGCTCTTGAGTTACTACCACATCTCAGAGCCCCCTACTCGTCCTGCAATCGTGGCCGAGTGGTTAAGGCGATGGACTAGAAATCCATTGGGGTCTCCCCGCACAGGTTCGAATCCTGTCGACTGCGCAAACATTTGTTATTTTATCTGAGCATGGACAACGGACGGACGGACGGATGGACTGACAAGGCTTGACCCTAAGGAGCTTCGCCCCTAAAACGTGAAACTTATAAACATTGCAGCCACACTCACGCTGAAGCTTGTTCGGCTCATCGTGCGTTTGTCCCAATTTTCTCATGCTTATGAAAATATTTGTGTCCCTGACGACAACGCAGTCATAGCCGGACAACCATAGATATTCGGAAATTGTAAGAAGGTTAAAAATAAGCACTCAGAACTAACTCTCTTACGACGTACTTTTTAAGCCGTTTTCGTCAATAACCTTGGCGTTTGCATCTCCTGTGTCAGCGGGCTATTAAAAAATGCAGAATGTCGAAGGTAGGCCAGTTGCATCCTGGTATGAGGTTATCCGAAAAAGGACTATAATTTGCTCCAGATCACGTGGCCACGTGTTTTGGCTGAGTGTTAAGGGGCCAGTGCTGAATGTTCTTCTCTATATTTTCTTTTTATAGCCGCTGGCATTGCGTGGTAAAAAAAAACAAAAAAACTAACGAGTATTTTATAAGTCATGGATGCAAAGGATAAGCTGTAATTACTGAAAGTACAAAACCATTGCATCGTTCCGTCCTTAGCTGTACAAGTATTTTTGTTCGTGCGGCAGAAGGAGCGTGTTGGACGCTGAGGTGCTCTATGTTTCGTTTGCAAAATCGCAAAAAAATTTCCACTAAGTGCATCGAGCTCAAGCATTAGGCTTTGATGTTAAAAAAAACTACCAAAACACGCGTTAGCCGCTCTCTCCGCGCAACACCTATCATAGAAATATTAACAAAAATAGCAACCATCAACCCTCAACCCTGTTAACAGAAGAAGGGGCCGCATGACTTAGTGCGCATTATGTGTTGCAAGTGTTCATCATAGTCGCGCGCCGGTGTTGGCAATGCACAGCGCACGTGCTGAGTTCTAAAACTTTTTATTGTTATACTATTTTCGGCCAAGGCAGCACTGTGCTACGAGCCACTACACGACCATTCGTCAAAGCAATAGATTGCCACGAACTCTAATCTAGTGCTCACGCAGTGCTCATCTTTAGTTTATAAACCTCATTGAAAACCGTCACCATGAAAAGAATACTTGTGTGTACGTCAGCACCAAAACCAGAGAGACTAAGTCATCAGGCTCATGCGAAGGGTAGACTAAAAGAGAAATATTTGCGTTTATCCTTGAAATTACGCCATGCAAAGCTCCTTGTTCGCCTGCGTTACGTGCGAGTATGCTTGGGTCACACTGGTCAGAGTAGGTTTGTGTAGGACGAGAAATATTCTAAACCAATATGTCGTTGCACTGCCCTTTAAACCGCTGCGGGCATATTCCATTTGTAATTAAATAGCCTTCGTATAGAACTGATAATATTATTCCATCTTGCCATCAACATGCATATTGATCATTTGACGTCACTTCATTAGACGTTTTAGAAAAATTTATTTAACATATTGTGGAATTGCTTCTGTTCGCTAAGCCCACGCTAAGCCTACACACGCGTTAGATAACCGTCGCTTCATGGTCCAAAGTCTTGTAAGCGTTACTCAAAACAATACCAATTACAATTACAATTGCTTTATTGAAAAATGTTACTGCTTATAGTAATCAATTACTACATCACGAAAGTAATTGAAAACCCGCGAAAAAGCAGTTGATTATTTGACGTCACTTTTTTCAACTTTTTGTTACGAAATTAAAAAAAACCATAAATACAATTAAAGAGGTTATATTTTATTAATTTTTGTTATTCACACTTTGTTAGGCTTCAACAAGAGTTGTCGTTCGAAGTGCTCGTCGGTCATCTTACCATGTTTCCTGCTGAAGAGATCTGCCGCGACGCTGAAGAACCTCTCGATGGATGTGCTTTAGGGATCAGCGGTGTTGCAGCGCACAAAATCACATCGCGTACCAGTTCGTGGTTTCGCGGTGCTTCGATGGACGCTTAGGAGTCTTCTAAGAAGCGATGCGCTTCACTGTTGCGACCGCCTGTTGAAAGCTTTTGAGGGGGGGGGGGGCAGGGGGGCAGGGGCAGCGAAAGGTTGAAAATCTTTACCATGGACGGATTTTCCGCAGCGTCCGCAGAGGCGGCGGCCGTTACGCAACCATTGCAGCGTAGACTGAGCTCGTCTGCCTGAAGACGAAGAAGCTCCTGGCGACGTCCTTCACTTGTCGCGCACTTTGTCTTGAATCGAGAAATCGCACGGGAACATCGAGAGTTTTGTTTCGTAAAAAAAACTGAACTCAATGATTTTAGTTTTCTTTTTAAAAACCTGTAATCGATTACTTGTAAAATTAGTAATTGAATTACAGCGAACGTTGCCGCAGAAAAAAGTAATTGAAGCGTTAAAAGTTGCAATGAGATGTAATTGATTACAAGTAATCAGTTACTTGCACCTTGTTACGTACAAATCAGATGGCACCGTAAGCTTTTCGAATTATTTAGGGTGGCTTCTCCTTTCCGTCACTGCCGCTTCCTTCTCTAGAGGAAAAAGTGTGTATATCATAATGTTTGCAGCAGTGGACGACCGCATGAGTGTTCTAAGCTAAAGATTGGTAACATTTGTCGTGAGCTTGCTCCATCAGCAGACTAAGTTGTAAAAGCAATTTTGCTCTAGATTTTTTTTCTTTTTCTAGATGATTTTTATTTTAGCGAGCTTATAGAGGGCGAAAACTACCCACTTCTACACGGTTGCTCATACCGTAGGCCGCGTTCCACACCTATATATTACAGGCCGAATAATTATCAAGTTTGAAATGTTGCGGGCGTACCGTACATTCCCCGAAGAAACTCCGAAAGCAACAGAAGCATTTCTTTTTTATAAGCTTTTCTAAAATTGCAGCTGAGTTTAGTAATTCAAGAGCTGCCACATGTTGGAATGTCGCAAAAAAGATGAGATATTACAAAAGTTCCATTTTACAACGTCGAATTTATCGACAAGAACACATGTTCATAAAGGAACACCGATACAAATATGTCTACCGGTTTTCAAGTTTAATTTCTAGAAATGGAGAACTTGAATCCAATGAGAACAAGCTGGTAGAATGTATGTATATGCGTGCCTGCGTGCGTGTGTATGTGTATGCGCGTTTTAACTGAGGAATAAGTGAAGCTTTACGAAAAAACACTTTTGTATCTCTTGGTGTCGCAGAAGAGACAACAAATCCTGCCGTACTTGCGAAATAAAACTTTGGAGTAGCGAAATAATTGGAGGCTTAGAAGAGACCACGGGGTAAGCAGACGCAAAATTTGTGTTTTATTTTTATTATACCAGGATTACACATTATCTTTAACTTCACTTTTTTTTTCTTGAAGAATCGGCTTAAAATATAAGAAAGTGCGTTTTGGGCGAGCGTGCTCGTGATTTAAATATCTATATTTCATTTTTTAAGTATGAACAAGTATCTTTTTCTCAGATTGAAAAAGGGCTGTCTGTGACAAACCTTGAGTTCCCACGGGGCCACTGCATCTTCTCCGACTGAAGAACAAATTAAAATTATAATTTGATTTGCGGACGGCAAAGCCTCCTTCCTAAGGCTCGTCCTTCATATTTTGCAACCCTGCTTTTTAGGTTCCTTGAACGTTAGAGTAAGAAAAGTTCAGCCTTTCTCTAGGAGAAATTAGAAATGGGATGAAGTGTTTACATTTGATCATCTCCGCGTAGCCAGACCCCGCAAAAAAAAAAAAAGTCTCCCTAATTTTTTTTACGGATCATTTTTTGAATATTTTATTTTCATTTTGTTGCTAATTCACCCGAACGCCAAGCGACAGTGCGATAACGCAGAAGGAAGTAAGAAAAAAAGTTAAGCATAGAAAGGTTCTGAATACTTATATGAATATACAGATTATGACGAGCTCAAAAATGATAGGAACAGACAAAGGTATGTGGCAGAGTATTTTGTCTATCGTGGACCTGCAACCCGGTACATCTTAAAATATTTGTTTGTGTTTTCACGATTCACTTCTACCTCTTTCAAGGGCTATATGATCACCAAAACAGCAAATAAAGCAAATACCCTACATAATATTCACATAGACCCTTTTCAAAAGTAAACCATGCAACATTGTAGATCGCCATTGCTTGGACATGGAACGCGTGATTGGGTCTGAGTTCACTCCGAACGCTGACATCAGCACTCGTGTCCAGTACATACTCAGAGTATGTGAGGAAACAATGGCGGAGAGGCGTGAGCGTAGACTTTTAAAAAAGATTATAGAAAGAGTCTTTTTTTGTTGCAAAATAAAGAAGGGTGGAATATCCACCGTACTGATTCACGATCAGTAAATTTCGGTTGTTTACAGTCTTGCCAATATTCATGTAGCTAGACCAATTGCAAACACAAAAGAGCGATAAGAATATAAAAATAGTTTTACCGTGAAAGTGTAGGAGTAGGGAGGACTGCGTTCTTTTGTTTAGGCTCGACTTCTCGGTCGAAATCGGCAATATTGAATTTCGCGAAGTGTCGAGCCGATGAGACGACCACGTGCAGGTTTGTAAAAGACACCCTGACTTGTTTCTTGGTTGACAGACTGATTACTCAATTTGTCCCGAATAATTCGGTTAAAGGTGCGGAAGATTTATATATTTTTATGCTAATTGTTAATATACCTGGTAATACTTTTTATTCGAAACATAAGTTAAAGAAATGAGTCCAGACTACTGGCTGAACGTCTTCTTCGCTGGGTGCTTGCCGAGATCGGTGGACATTAGAAGAGCGAATAATCGCGACATTTGTTAAATATTTACCGAAAATTCGTTAATTATTTTTTTACTTAGCGAAAAGAAACATATGGTTTTAATGAAAAACGTGCTAAACATCGTCGAAAACCCTTAAATCAGTCAATTTCAGAACGACTTGTAGCACCTGGGAAACGCGGGGGTTCATCGAAGTCACCACTCGTGCAGCAGGCACAAAGCTAACGGTGGGGAAACGGATTCTATCGAATCGTCCGATTTCCCTCCGCTAGCTTTGCGCCTGCTGCAAGAGTGGTGACTTTGGTGCACCCCGAGCTTCCCACATGCTTCAAGTTGTCTGATTTAGTGGTCTTTGTTACTCATTAAAAGCATTTGTTTAATTCACTAATTAAAATATACTTAAGGATTATTAGTTGATTACTCAACAGAGTGTGGCGGTTATTTCCTCTTCGAATGTCCGCCGAACTCGACAAACACCAAGCGAAGATGACATTCAGCTGGCAGTTAGGGCTCTTCTTTAAACGTACTGTTTCGAATAAAAATTTCACCCGGTATGGGGAGAGGAAGTCGTCTGCATCTTGCGCAGGAGTTGCGCTGACGTCATAACAACGCCGAGCTCTGATTGGCTTTGATTGAAAGGATAGTGGTCAGGCCTCAATGTTAGATACCTTGAGGACTATCCACTCGTTTTTCCAATAAGCCAATCACAGCCCGGTGTTCTGTCTTCATCAAAACCACTGTTTAAGAACCTGACAAACTTGAGCCCGGAATAAATCAGATCGCACAGCCAAAAGTAAGGAACAAGTCGATCAAAATATAGATCGCACACACACATAAACTTGGGGACAGAAATACCAGTTAACGAAATAGGGCGCGTCCACATTCCCGCAAAGGAGTTGGAAGAGCCAATTGCTGCCATCCTAGGAGGGAGGAAGATGAATAAAGGGAATAAAACATGCTTGGGCCTAGACAAATAAAAATAGAAAAAAGTCCGTACTGTGACAGAATACGCAGCAGCAGTAATGATGCAAAAACGTTTCCTCTTTATGGCACTGCAGCAAGATCGCGCTGAAGCATTTCCGCCATCATTCCAGTAATTACGTGGTGTATGTCTTCACTTAGCCACTCGTCTCGTCGAGTAAACCATCTCTTAAACTCTCATAAAGTTTGGTGCGCCCTTGCAAGGGCTGACCAGTGCTCAGACGTGTGCCTGTTACTCCAAAATGTATATAATTATAATTACAATTCGGTGACCTGAACTGTAATGGTTTACCGTTACGAATTATTCGTCGTAAAAAGAAATTGATTAGTTATTGCGGGTATTTTGCTCCATTACTATCGAGTTACTCCAAGCAATCTTCTAAAAACATGTAACGTGTACTCCCTGTTTTCTGGACTGAATTCATTGCATTACCTAAAATAAAGCGCGAATAAAATTATATAATGCCCTAAATGAATTTGTCACATATTTTGAGTTAAGAGCGTAAAAACTTTGGAGCTTTAATATAATAAAAAACTTAACCTGGTACTCGAAATAAATTGGTCCTGCGCTTAACCATAAGTTAAGTGGACGCAACCCCTGGGGGGGGTCAACTTTTGAACCCTTGTCTTACAAATAATGGAATTTACAGGGTAGGCTGGTGGTCATGCTAGAGGGTTTATAATAAAGTTTCAGGTCTGTCGGTTAAATGAGAAGGAAATTAGAGTAGCTTCTATCAGCAACACGCCTATATTGTTTAGTTAATCGATCGTCAGAAAACTATCACGGTATTCAATATTTTTATTTGCTAGATATGTAGCAGAATGCCTAGACGGTGAGGCTATGGAACGTTTTTTTCTAAAAAGTAATTTAATTCTAGAAATTTTCTCTTCTGCACAATTTGTCAAATTTTTGGTCTTCTGTGTCTTCGACAACATGTCAACATGTTTTTATAAAAGACATCTGTAAAGTGACAAAAACGTTCCATAGCCGCATTCCTTACTAAATTTCAGTCAGGAAAAGGAAAGAATGAGCCTTCCCGGTTTTGCCATTATCAAACGATAGATTGACTAAAATGGAATTCATACCAAAAAGTGGAACGGAGAAAAATGCGTTCAAAGTGCTCCAAACCCTACCTTTTCTTTAGATTTGGTGAACAGAAGACAATTTATAAAAAAACTAGCTATGCCATGAAAATTAATTAAACTTTTTAGGAATACTCCCTAGATGTTGGTGGATGTAAATATGTAATTTTTCAAAATCAACTTTTCTTGCAGAAATTTTTTTCTGGGCAGTGTCTCCCCTTAAGAGGCAACTCTTAAGCTATGTATAGAGTTGCCTAATCTCGTATGCTTAAAAACAAAAAACAACAAAAAAGAAAAACGCAATCATTTACAAAAAAAAAGGTGATTAAACATTTTGGGGACATTGAATTCAAGTTGATCATTTATATAAAAACCGTTTACCACTCCCTGTAAGGCCGGATTAGAGCGCAGCTCTTGAGGAGGAGGAGGGGAAGGTACGGAGAGGGGGCTATGCCCTTCCTCCTCTCCTGCTCGCCCCCATTTAGGGGAAAATTTCCCCATTAAATCTAGCCGGAAAATTTCACCTCTAAATCTAGCGGGAAAACTTTTCTGCTAGATATAGCGGGGAAAATTTTCCGCTAGATGTAGCGGGTAAAAGTTTTCCGCTAGATCTAGCGAGGAAAATTTTCCTCTAGATTTAGCGGGAAAAATTTTCCGCTAGATTTAGCGGGGAAAATTTTCCGCTAGATTTAGCGGAGAAAATTTTCCGCTAGATTTAGCGGGGAAAATTTTCCGCTAGATTAAGCGGGGAAAATTTTCTGCTAGACTTGGCGGGGAAAATATTTCCGCTAGATTTAGCGGGGAAATTTTTCCGCCAGATTTATCGAGGAAAATTTTCCGCTAAACTTAGCGGGGAAAATTTTCCGCTAGATTTAGCGAGGACATTTACCCATCATGCACCACGTGGTTACGCCGACGGCGACGCCGACGCCGACGCCGACGCTGACGCCGACGCCGACGCCGCTCAAGCCGGAAACGGGCGCCTAAGAGCTGCGCTCTAAAATGAAAAGTAGCAGCCCAGTGTATGGATCCTAGGAGTAGACCGAATTTAACTTCTAGGGAGCGGAAGTAGCTTTTGCTTATATCAATAAATTTCCTGTGGTCTTTTTTATGTGGGTTTGAACCCAACCGCTTATCATTGGGTGAATTCTAAGTTGTTTTAAATTTAAAAGCAGTTTCTCACGTGGTAAGTTCTCGAATTCTTTAGAGTAGTCGAGGTATACAGCATCGATTTTCTAGATTTGTATACTATTCTGGAAAAATCATGTAGAATAGCAAACATTTGGTAGAGGTCTGTATGGTTGGGGAATGAATTATTAAAATAAAGGACGAGCAAGAAAGCCCTAAATGTGAGACACAAAATTTGAGGCCAGTTCGGCATCTTATTCAGTTCTGACTTTGGTTGAAAGGAGCAATACTTCATGTTTAAGAGCGCAGCTCTTAGGCGCCCGTTTCCGGCTTGAGCGGCGTCGCCGTCGCCGTCGGCGTAACCGCAAGGTCACATGACCTTGGGAGAGTCACGTGACCTTGCGGTTACGTGGGTTACGTGGGTGGTCACGTGACCCTCCCCAAGGTCATGTGACCCCCAGGTCAGGTGACCCCCAGTTCGTGTGACCCCCAAGGTCATGTGACCCCCAGGTCGTGTGACCCCCCAGGTCGTGTGACCCCCCAGGTCACGTGACCCCCAGGTCATGTGACCCTCCAGGTCACGTGACCCCCAGGTCGCGTGACCCCCAGGTCCCGTGATCCCCCCTCCCGCGGCTTTCCCCCTCCTCAAGAGCTGCGCTCCAATTCGGCATTACAGGGAGTTCTAAACGGCTTTCATTTTTTTAATGATGGTTAAGGCCAGCCTTTTTTCTTCTATACTCGTTTTTCCGTCACGTGTCGACGCCTGTTGACCTACACCGATAGTAATGCTCCAGGAGACATACTGATGTTTTCTGGCGTAGTTTCGATGTTCCGGGATTACGGGAACAGCCTTTGGTGGGGCTCAGTTTTAGCATCCAAAATACGCGTATAGTAAAAGTCAATTCGATGGTAATTTTTGTATCAATGTTCAGCAACCGCACTGTGTTCGTGGCCCAAATTTCGCACGTAATTTTTGTGCTGTCGCGTCCTTTTCAGGTGGTTCTTCATTAGGCCGATGTACGTGGCCTCGCACTCCACGCAGGGAATCTGCGCGCTTTGCTCGGCCACCTTGCGTTCTGTTCAAAATGGTCGATCTTTTGACTGTGGTTGAATGTGCCCAAGAGTTTAAACTGGCTTGTGGGCCATCTGAATGCTTGGATTCCTGTGCTAGTAAACGTGCCAGGGCTTCGCTGGTTTCTTTATTCTAGCGGGTACTGGTACGCTTGGCGGGCCGGTAACGCGTACCAGCAAGGAACTACAGATGTCTTCGAGCTGAGTTTTGAGGGCGGGCACTGCGATGTAAGAAGTTGCCCGAATACCAGTTCTTTTTGAGTACACGATTGACCGTTTCTTTTTCTTTTAGTATTTCGGATTCAGAAGAGCAGATGTTTTTTGCCCTAGACAGGAGCGTGGGAATCACCGACACCTTATGACTCTTTGGGTGATTTGAATCCATTGTAAGGTAGCGCCCAGTGTGCGTTGGCTTCCTGCAGACTAAAAACTTCTGCTCTTCTTCTTGCCTTTTCACGAGCACATGAAGAAACGGTATGGTGTGATATTTTTTCACGTTCCCCAGTGATTTGAATGTTGTGACATTGACACCTGTGCCACAAGTTCAGCCACAAATGAACAGGATTCATGCATACATTTCAAAGGACATCAAGATACCAGGATCCTCTAGTTGAGCCTTTTCTACAGAAATGGGTTTGCACCCGTTTTCTATAAACTGCCCGAAATTTAAAAAAAAAAAAAGTCTTCTTTTATTAATCGAAGACTTTACGACCTCGACCGCTTAGAGCGCTGTTGGACTATCTTCATCACACTGTCTCACCTCTCGTTGTAAAAACATCGACCTATGTGCGCCACGCTATCCACTTTGTGGAGAAGTTTTTGCACTTAAAGGCAAACGCTGACGAAAGTCTGGTATCCTTCGACGTAATATCCCTCCTCACGAGCGTTCCGGTCCCACTTGCAGTGACCACAACCAGAACCGCCCTGGAAAGATGCAGTGACTTGAGCAGCAGGACTAAGTTCAGATTGGATTATCTCTGCACCCTTCTCGAGATCTTCCTGCGTAGCATTTACTTCAGCGTGAAAGTATAATACATTATGCAGACCAGCAGAACAGCTATGAAGGCTTTCATCTCCGTGTCGATGGCAAATCTCAGCGTAGAGGCAATGAACCAAAGTAATTCTAAAGTAGACGACTTTTTAGTACACCTCATCTCCATCGAGCAAACCATTCAATTCAAAGTGAAACGGGAAAAGACGATACCATACCGTTCCCAGATGTGCTCATGAAAGGGGAAGGAGAAGAGCTGAAATGTTTTGTCTGCCAACCGCCACCGGTTGCTACCTCCCATTTAACTCAATCCGCCCAACCAATCATAAGGTGTCAGTGGTCCCCACGCTTCTGTCAAGGGCAAAGAACATTTCCTCTTCTGTATCTAAAAGACGAAAAGAAGAAGAAACGGTGATCCGTGAACATAAACAAAACGAGTATACGGGTAACTTTATGAAGCGCATTGCCCTCCGTCAAAACCGAGCTCGGCGACGTCTGCAGTTGCCTGATGGTACGCGTTACCGGCCCACCAGGCGTATGAGCAACCCCTGCATTAAGGAAAAGAGCGAAGTCCCGGCACGTGTGCCAGGAGAGGAAGGTGTTCAGGTGGCCCACAAGGTAGCTTCAACTCTGAGGCACTGTCTACCACGGCCGAAAGAGAGACCACCTGAAAGAACGTAAGGTGCAGTTTATAAGATTCCGTGCGCGGGGTGCGCGGCCACGTGCATTGGCGAAACGAGGAACTATCTGGAAAGGATGCTACAGCACAACAGTTGCGTGAAAAATATTAGCACGAACGCAGCACGGTTGTTGAACATTGTGACAAAAATGCTTAATCGAATAGACTTTACCAATACGCTTATCCAGGATGCTGAAACTAATCTCCGCCAAAGGCTGTTCCTGGAAACCTGGCACATCCAAACTACGTCAGGAAACATCAATGAGCCTCTTCCCTATTGACAAATCTCATTTGTATGAGCAATTTTTGTGTCCAATAAACTCATATGAATCTTACAATATGTATAAAAACATATAAGAACCATATAAGAAACTTGTGAGAAGTTTCTAATAAGTTTCTTATATAGTTTCTTATATGTTTTATATATCTTACATAGTTTTTCTATAGTTTTTATATGGTTCGTGTATGTTCTTATATATATTGTGTGATTCATATGTGTTCATTGGACACGATAAATTTCTCATACAAATGGCTTTTTCACTGGGGTTGTAGCATTTCCATCTGCATCTGTCCACGGGATCCGACACGTGACGGAGCAAGCACGGAGGAAGATGGAAACGAAGAAGCAGAAAAGGACAAGGAAGAAGAGCAAAAAGAGCGCGCTTAACCACCATAGAAAGAAAACGAAGTATTGCTCTTTGCTCCCCACAGTCACCACTGAAGAAGAGGCCGAACCGGCTTTGAAACTTTGGGTTCCACATTTAGGGTTCGGTCTGTCGTGCTTTACTTCAATAATGCACAATAGTTCTTAAATATAAAGTCGCAGAAAAAACGTCAAGTGCATTTATGCTGCCGCGTAACGTGTTTCACAGCTGGTTCAAACATGCGTTCTGATAAAAGACGGAAACCTAAAAACGCATCCAAATCGAGTCTCTATATAATGGGTTGATTGACTAGCTGTCCATAATTCCCAGCAAATAGGTCCTTTGACAAGAAATACAAATAACTTTTTTTTGTTGCTCTGTGCGATGCGTGCTTTTGCAGGAACTATTTGTCCCGCATTTCGAGAAACACTTTTTTGGGGATTCTTATCTGAACACTTCCATAGCAAACTGGAGCAAACTTTCTCCCTCTCTTTGCGTATTAGTTGTCTTTACTCTCCGGCACCGCTGCTCTGCTCCTTCAAGTTATTGTAAATGACTCGCGGCTCCACATCGCCGGCTGCTCCCCGCCTCGAAGTCTGGGACTTGGCGTAGTTTATCTCGTCGTGTTCCGCTTCCTGTAGATACTTCTCCACTTCGAGGGTGATGACCGCAAGCTGACCTAGATTCCACTCCGTTGGTGGTAGTCTTCTGTTTGTGACGTCAACACTGGCTCTCCTGTATTTTACTGCATTTACTTCACGGTCTGCTCAGCAAAACCTTTTGTTTCGTTTTGTTTTTCTTCCTAATGGAACAGTTTCTTCTGCATGAAGAAACCCTCAAAACCGCCGTTCGACTTAACAACATGTGACTTTTTACGAAGATTTCATTTCTTTTTTAGTAATCAGTGCGCTAATGCTTTCTAATTATCCTCTTTTATAACAAAAAATGACACTGGAAAAATATTTTGACAAACTTCAATTGGCAAGGTTTCCACAAAGACGCTTTACA
This sequence comes from Ixodes ricinus, assembly GCA_037355805.1. Classification (NCBI taxonomy): domain Eukaryota; kingdom Metazoa; phylum Arthropoda; class Arachnida; order Ixodida; family Ixodidae; genus Ixodes; species Ixodes ricinus. The sequence continues at coordinate 75,830 of JAZHYW010005066.1, forward strand.
ATTTTGTACTCTTATTACGGATACACTGATGAGATCGACAAATGTAATTTAGAGAATAAAAGGAAAATAACAAGGCTTTCGTCGGTTTTTTCATGATGACGTATGTTGTATCAGTTATTTATATATCTTAAGAATTTAATGAATATACGCATCTACATATATATATATTAATGAAAAAAATATTTAATGGTGTGACTGATAATTGCCGTGATGTAAATTGTCATACTTAATCTGAAATAGTCGTTGCATTTGTGTATGTGATAATATATCGAAGAACCAGTAAAGCACGGGGCTTTCTTTTGCGGGATTTTTTTATACAACACAGACTCCAACATCAGTGCGGCACGAGATAGAAACAGCGGTAATATTAGGTGAACCTTTATTATCTTGAGTTTAATTTAATTACAAACACCGTGAGATTGCGCATTGAAGGGTGACGGGAATAAAGGAACGAGAATGTAAAGATATATTGTGGACAGACCCTCTACTTGCAAATGTCAAGTACCGTAATACCCTGAAGGAACACCAACCTTTCCACGGGAAATAATTGGGGGAAAAAGCGGGTCGCAAATCTTCAAAGTTTGCCCACACGCCTTCTCGAGAGATAGTTTTAGTATCGCGAAGTCCGTTGCTTGCACATACGCGATGAACACCACCGATCGGCGTGCAGCTCAAACGTTTGTTCCGTGAAAGCACGTTTTTAAAATTGATGGTTTCTCGTTAGGCTCCCTAGCATTTGATGATCTGTAAGTTAAAAAAAAATGGATCGGGTAAAAAAAGAGTCAACAACAATAAAACAAAGAAAGAAAATAGATAATCCAACCACGTTTAAACAGCGAGCGAGCTAGAGGGCGAAAGAAGCTACGATGAGAGATGCAGATGAAGCGCGAAAGCCGGCCCCGATCGCGTTGACAAATCCTTTGGCGTTGGGCCAAAACGGTCGCCTTGCAAATCACAAGGAGCAGGCTGTTGTGTAACTTTCTTGTTTGGTGCATATATGCCTGCGACCGGAGACTCCTAGGAGGAAAGGCTCTGCCCTAGACGGCTAGGTTGGACATTTACATGTACGTTTTAAAATGTCACAATAGCGTGTGATTGGTGGAGCCAATTGCCTCCACCAATCAGACGCAGTGACATCACCTAGGTCACCTTTAAAACCTGCATATTAGTGTCCTGTCTAGCCATCTAGGTGCCCCTAGATACACGTAGAAGAGCGCGTTGGATAAACTATAGTTCACAGGAAAGAATAAAAACACTGAAATGGACGAGAGACAGACACGTACAGTTGAAAAACTATAAGTGTCTGTCCTTCTTTCATTTCTGTGTTTTCTTTCTTTCCGTGTGAACTATACTCCCTCGTTTTTCGGAACCACTATTTTTGGAGGGTGTGCGATTTATCAGCATTTTTTTCACATATATATTTTGACATAAAAGTGGAGTGGGCCAAAGTTCGAGTGTGAGCGTACGTTCAGGATATCAAGGCATACATTTCGTATGCATTTAGGGCACCATTTCTGTTAGTTGCGCTACCATACGCGGGGAAGGATTTTTGCTGCTGCTGGCGCCAACTCTGGTAAGTCTCTAAGGCCTCCACTTTCAGTGTATATTTTAAATGCTTGTAAGAAATGCAAAATATATTTTAAGTGTTTTTTTTAATTCATGTCCTTTGTTAAAAACAAAAATCCAAAAAATTAACAGTTAGAATACGTTCACCGCACTTGAGTTCGCCAAAGGTGATTCGCCGGGAACGCTCATGAGTAGTATCTTTGCTAAAAAATATATTTGTTATATGCGTCAAAACTATTCGTTGCTTTACTATCGCGGTGATATTGAACCCCGAGAATACACTGATCGGCCGCCTTTAATGCCAGCATTTTCACTGAACCCAAGCTAAAAGTCAGCTTTGCTTTCATTTCACCTCATGGAATATAAGTACACTTACCCGACCTTCTATGCATGCGTTACTGGATGAGCATCGTTTTGTGCCCATCGCTAGTTAGGTTTGTCACAGAGATGGTGTTGTGTGCCTATTATTTGTTCATTTACCCTAAGGGCCCTTTCGGGCATTACATAGGGGGAATTCATACAAAAAGAACACGTTGACAGTAGTGATACACAAAAATATACAAAGAAAGCCGCGACACACAAAAAAGCAGTACATATAATCACAAAGTTCAATTGCTGCACTTCAATGGTAACATTATACAAATACAAAAAGAAAACGAACGACACACTGCAAAACTATGGCTTATCTGCGACGAGGGGCAAACATGATTATGTTTTTTGTGAAATGAAAGGAACCAGGAGATTTAAAAAAGACTGATAATCCTGTGTCACTGCAATATCATACGGTAAGGCATTCCATTCAGAAACGGCAAGGTTAAAAGAGAGTATTTGTATAGGTTAGTGCGTGCAAAAGTTGGGGTTACTTTGTTGGGGTGGTCTAGCCGTGGGAAGATACGGTTAGCTGGAACAATGTGTGTTTGACGAAAAGGTGTAGAAGAGTGATATATTTTATGAAATAAAGAAAAACGGGCGATTCGCCTTCTGTTCTCGAGAGATGTTAAATTTAAGGACTCTTTTATACTTGTTATACTACAGGTGGTTGAATAATTGCGTGTTATAAACCGGGCTGCTTTATTTTGGAGAGACTCTAATTCATTAACTAGATAGGCTTGGTGGGGATTCCAAATAACTGACGCATATTCTATTTTGCTTCTTACAAGGGATGTATATGCCATTAGTTTTGTTTTTGCGTCAGATAAAAACAAGTTTCTTCTCAGGAATCCCAGGGTTTGATTAGCCTTTCGTAATATTGTCTCAATATGTAATTTCCACGATAACTCTACTGTGAGGTGAACACCTAAGTACTTAAATGATTGCACCTTTTCCATATCTACACCATTAATTTGATAAGTATGCTCGGGAGTGTTGGTTTTTGTAGTGAACGTCATATGTTTCGTTTTATCCGTATTTATCTGCATTTGCCAATCAACACACCACAGTGAAATTTTGTCTAGATCTGCCTGAAGTAATGCGCTATCAGAGGGGGAAGATATAGTCCGGTAAATGACGCAGTCGTCTGCAAAAAGCCGGATCGTGGACTGAATGTTTACGTGAATATCATTAATGTATAATAAGAAAAGGAGTGGCCCAAGTACTGATCCTTGCGGTACACCAGATTTTACGGCTATTGGTGGAGAAGTTATGTTATCGATAACGACACACTGACGTCTATTTGAAAGAAAGTCTGAGATCCATTTAATGACACCCGTTTCTATATTAGCATCTGTCAGTTTTTTTATTAACCTTGTATGCGGAACACGATCGAAGGCTTTGGAAAAGTCAATAAAAATTGCGTCAGTTCCGGGGGAGGAGTGAATACTTTTATGGAGGTCCGTGATTAACTCGAAAAGTTGAAGTTCACAGGAACGTCCCTGTTGAAAGCCATGCTGGTTTGAAAAGAGAAGGTTGTTAGTCACGAGATACTTCATAGTCTGAGAATAAATTATGTGTTCCAGTAATTTACATGATACGCAAGTAAGAGAGATGGGTCTGTAATTTGTGAGGGAGTTGCGATTGCCGGATTTGTAAATAGGGATGACATGGGCCAGTTTCCAATCGTCGGGTAGGGTGCCAGTAGAAAGTGACTTTTGGAAGAGTGCTCCTAAAAGTTTGCTGGATATGTCTTTTGTTAATTTCAGCAATTTTGTGCTTATTCCGTCCGGACCAGGGCTTGAATTTGTTGGCAGTCGATCTATTGCATTGGCAACTCCCTCACTGGTGATGATAAAAGTGTCCATTTTAGCGGACGTTGAAGATATTAACATATTAGTCAAGGGCATTTCATCCGTGAAGACGCTACCAAAAAAGAGTTAAATGCCTTTGCTGTCTCCAGTGTGTTCAAAACACTACCCTCTTCTGAAGAGATAGAAAGGCGCAAATTTTTTGGTTTAGGGTTCACTACACTCCAAAATTTCTTCGGGTTGGTTTTCAAAATGTTAGACAGGTCGCTGTTAAAAATTTTAGTTTGGCTCTCTTGATTTCTTTTTGCAAGACCCTGAATAGGAACGATAAGACTCCCAGTCGTCCTGGGCATCCGAACGCTTGGCTTTTGAATAAAGTCTCTTTTTCTTATTTATACACCGTCGCACAGTTGTCGTGAACCAGGGATTACTAGCACATGGTAAAATATAAATTTTAGGGATACACATCTCTTTCACCTCAATCATTTTATTTCGGAAAGAAAACCCAGCTGTCATTTACTGACCGGCAATTCAACAAATTAAAAAAATCGAAAGAAAATTCAGACAACATATTTGACATTTTTTGAAGGTCGGCCCTTGTATAATCAAATATCTGTTTCTTCAGAACGTCACGTCTCTGAACTGGAGTAGTAAAAACACAATGTACCATCTTGTGGTCGCTGATATATTCTAAAACATTAACATCAATAGAGTGGGGATGAGTAGTTAGGACTAAATCTAGAATATTGTCGTTACGGGTTGGCTGGTGAACAATTTGTTGAAGCTGAAATGCTTCCATAGTATCTAGAAATTTTATACATTGCTGTTTGTTTCCACAGAGTTCATCGACTACTTTCATATTCCAGTTTATACCAGGTAAGTTAAAATCGCCAGTCAGTATGATGGGGCAGCTAGGGAATCTTGCTTGTACCCGTTCCAGACTTGCGTTTAAGTTTTCCACAAAATCAGATAAGCAGTCGGGCGGACGGTAACACACACCAATCAAGCAAGACCTGAAATTTAGCCGCACCGTCACCCACAACATTTCAAGAGGGCTCGGAATATCAATGCGGGAAGAGATTAGTTCATTTATAACAGCGATGATAACTCCCCCGCCTCGTGACGCGCTCCTATCTTTCCTATACAGCCGAAAAGTTCTAGATATACTTAGTTCACAATCGGACACTTCCTGGGTAAGCCACGTTTCTGTGCCCATAACTATATCAGCCGATGAAAGAACAGTTTGAGTGAAAATGGTGTCTGCCCGACAGTGTTATTGATATTCCATAGTCTTTTAGGTGATGAAGGGGCAACGTTGGCCGACTGTGCTGACGCGCCGCACCTCGCAGCGCCTAAAGCGAAGGCGCGCGCTGCGGAACACGGGGGCCCTAGACCAGATCTCTACTTTTTCCCTCTTCGGACCGCATGACCATTGTAATGGAGTGCGGTCGTGTATCACTACTGCGGGATGCACGGTAGAGAACTAAGGCTAACAGTGGCGCCTCAGTGGCACAACTGCTTTTCTACAGCAGATACACCTGACGACTGTTAAGGCTGACTTACATCCTGCAGTCAGAACATTCACAAAATACAATTAAAGACAGAACGTAAAGGGCAGCACATCCCTTTTGGATGGCCGGCCTGTGCAGCAGGAACCTCGTTGCCTTTTGCCCCGCGTTGGCTGCGTGTACCCTCGATACTCACGTAAGACCGAGGTGCTATCGAAGGTGGGCAGATGGAGTCGAAAGAGCTGAAAATCCACCTTGATGTTCTCATTGTTTTTGGCGTTTTTACAGCGGCAGGTGTTTGTTGCTCGTCACCCACTTTCGCGACGTCGTTTGCGTAAGCAAAGCAGCTTCCCAGCTAAATTTAACAGAAAAATTGACTTCACGTGCATAATACACAAATTCAGTTTCCCCGCTAAATTTGTAGGAAAAATGGACATCACGTGACCTACGCACCAATTTAATTTTTCCGCTAAATTTAGCGAAAAAATTAACGTTATGTCACTTATGTACCAATCCAGTTTCCCCGCTAAATGTGGCGGGAAACTCATGTCACGTGATCTTACGTCACAGCATCTCAAGACAACTTGAATTTCCTCGCTAAATTTAGCGGAAGAATGTGCGTCTCGTGCCATATGAACCAATTCAGTTACCCCATTAAATTTGACGGGAAAACACATCACAACCTTGCTGTCCCTGTCTAAATGCATCACATCGTATGATCGTCGCGCCACTTTGTTTTTATGAAGTAAAAAAAGTGTTGCTGATAATTTTTAATAATTGTTCTCTTTCCTATAGTAACAGGTTCTTACCCAACTTGATAATTTAAGGCACGATAGAACCAACGTTATGCAATCCCTTTGGAAATCCTTGGCAATCCCTGTCCTCCCTAATTAAATGCCGGCGGCTTGAGTGTCATCGATCCACCTTTTCTCACCAGAGTTGGCGCATGGGGCTGAGAGGCACGTTTTACGCTTCACCGCATCCATTGATTCCGTTCTAGGCCAACTTCTAGATTATATCGCTTCAATGGTTTGTTTGTCTTGAGTGCCATTGGTCCCCGATCCGAGGGATCTGGAACTTTGAACTGAAAAGCGGCTTCTCGAAAGTTCAATTATTAAAACTTTGCTCCGGGATGCGTTTTTTTTTTTTTTTAACGCAGTGAAGTCTACTTTGCAGGCAGTGAAATTTAATTGTGGCTGTTATAGCTTTTTAATGTCAACTTTCTAGGCAATAACTTCTAGATAATGGATTTTTGATTCTTTTTCACCGTTTCACTTTAGCTGGGAGAATGGAAAAACTATAAGGGCAGATCTTCGGGAAATAAAATTTTCCACCGTGTTACCGACCGTGTTCATGCAGAGGGGCCTGTACATTTTCACTATGCCTTTCGAACCAGCTCATCAAACGGTTGCAACTGGAATTCCTCCCTGCTTGGAAGGATGGATGAATGCATTGGTTGAAACCTCCAAATCCAGTTCAGTCTAAAATGTGTACCTTAGTTTTGATTTTTTAACGTTACAAAACTCTTTGGAAATCGGTTGATTGAACAAATGTTCTGTTTGTATATATAATGTTTCGGGACAAAGTCATCGACCACGGTGAACGTCAGGTAAGAGGTGTAAAAGATATGGATTAGCACATTAATAACCATAACTTCACGATCTTACTTTTCGTGCATCCACAAAGATGCCATATTTCAATTAGCGGTGTGTTGTCCCTTGGCCAAAATGGGCCTTATTAGTTAGAATTCATACAAAAATTAAGCTTCTGTTTATCCAAGGAAAATTTAAGCAGTGAGAAGACAGTCCCTGAAATTAAACGCAAGAGAGCGGCGAAAGCTGAACCTGGAAGTGGGGTCAGCCGCAGTGGACGTGAGGAGTGAATAATCGCGATCCTATCTATCAGTATCAAGTGATCTGAGCATCGCGTGGAATTAGAAAAGTTGCGCCATCCACTGCTAGTCTCCTTGGGCGCTAGGCTTTTGGCGTTTTCCCGTACTTGCTGTCGCTATGGATAATTATGCACAAGTATTGTGCCTAGCGCACGAAAAGTAGTTGAGGAAAGCGCGTCGGATTAATTTTGTAAGAAAACACATGTCCAGTAGGTCATAATGCACCCTATAATCAAGAATGAGCAAACTAACTTGCTCTAAAACGTGTTACCATGATTTCTTAACGTTTATGAAGTGCAGGGTGTTTCACCATTATTTGAGATCAAGATATAAACAAATTTGGCATGAAATAATAAAATAATTTTGGGATAAGGTTTCCAACACGAAGAACGTCAGGAATAACTACAAAGTGATAATTTAAAATCAGACTTCCTAAAATCTATGAATTGTATGTTTAATTTAGCATCCTTCTTTAGCATATTTCAATAAAACTTTTACAAAAATTCACAAAATCCATGTGCCAAGTCGTGCACGTACCACCTGCCCCCGCAGTATCTGCCATGTGACATTATAAGGAGTAATAGGACTGCTTTCTCTCCTCAACTTCAACTGTAATGCCGTACAATTTTTTTCTTCGTAGCATATTTTGTTCATAAATATTACTGTACTTTTTTACTAGTCGGTCTCCAAACGGCCGCAGAATCAACTAAGTATTATTAAAAATAATACAATATGTCTCGATCTATGTTCTCCGTACTTTGCTCGGGTGGCCTAAGATACTCTTCAGGGATGTAGGTTAATTTCATGCCCTCGATTAACCATAAACTCCGCTCATGTTTGCCCCACATTTCTTCGCACCACAATTCGAAATTGGGTGTTAAAGGGATAATAAAAAAATCTTTGGCCTGAGCAAAGGTAAACGCAATATATAAACGTCATTACAACATAAACCACATGATTCTCTGGTTCAACAAATATATCTTCTTTTTTTTTAGAAATCCTAAACAGCGTAACGACCGTACTCAGTTATGAGGTAACCGACAGGACACCTTTCAAAGCGTAAATCGTCTGTCACGTTGTGTCTCCAATAATTAAACATGAAAGACGTCTTAGTATTTATTTATTTATTCAATACTGCAACCTCATTGAGGCTTTTGCAGGATGGACTTTGTGGTATGCAAAATACAGCAGTCTTTGTGCAAAAATATAAGACAATATAGAAACCCACTCTAAACTATGTCCCGATCACTCAAGCCGATTCACACAAATGATTGTGGAACACTCATAGGCAAATATTTCAAAACACCGTTCGGTAATTAAAAACATATACTTTCAGCACACCAACAAAAAGCGAAAATAAATAGGTATAGAAACAATATTCAGCAGTGCCCTCGGTGAGGTGATCGCCAATCAATGGCCAAAAAGAGGAAAGAAAGGCAGTAAGAGTTCGGTCGTCCCCAACACACTAAACTTCAAAATCCTTCGATCTTTGCTGTATTGTCAGCACGGGAGTTAAATGTAGTACTTATCTTTTATTCTTAGTATGATTTATCAAGTTGTGATAGGATGGTCTCCAGAAAATCAGTCTACAACTTCTGGGCCGAGGCAATTCCATTCACGAATTGTCCAGGGAAAATATTTGATTGCGCGAAGGCGTCGTTATGGTTGGAATATTCTTTCAATGAAAGCGAGTGAGAACGTCTCTTAACGCACCGCTGGAAACGTAAAATATAGTGACTTTTATGTACTGTTAGCTGTTTTTTTACTAGGAGGAAAGATCAATTTAAGTCACACCCGTTGACGTCTCAAACTGGAGCTTTTAAGATTGGCAGCTGCCATTAGGGAGGATTTGAATGATTGGAGTCCTTCCCATAAAACGAACTGACTGGTATGTGAGCCTGCTTGCCTGAAAATTAGTTATTTTTATTGATGTATGCTTGTGCACACAATGAACCGCTTTGAATGCCTTGGACAATACTGGTGTTTTAGTAAACGACCTTTCCTAAAATATCACAGTGTCGCATCTCGGGGTGGAAGTTGGGCACAAACAATACTCCGTTAACCCCTTGGCCTACAGTGTGGTGGAAGCGGTGACGGAAGCCATCGTTTCGCAAGTCCAACCAATGGATTACTTCTTCTAGCTTGATATTGTTTTCCACGCGAGAGCATAAACATTCGTTGCACATGACGTCACGCTAGGAAGGGCGGGGCCCTGCACGATGGTGGCGGCGGAATTCACACCGCGCGGATGTGGTTACCAAGGCGTAGGATGCCGCGAACTGCCCGGACATGCGCTGACACGCACCATATTTTCAACAAAGGTACCTAGTTTCATTCTATGTGAACTTGAGAAAAACGTGCCGGGCTTCCGATGACGACGTTTAGCCAGTATGTGCGGACTTCTTCATTGGTGCGATCTACGAGTGCGATTGCGCTACGAGCAGAAAGTTTTGATATACCGGCGAAAACATTTTGACGCAAAAAACTGTCAGGCGTCAAAAAAAAAAAAGCTTCATTGCGCGTTTGAAAGTTATACAAGGGGTTCTAGGAGTCGTTTTTAGACAAATTGTTATGATTTTGCATAGTACTGGTAAACAACGCAAGGTTACCGTCATAATCTAAACCTTGAGACAAGGATAAATAAAACAACGGAAAACTCAACTCTCAATGTCTCAGGGTTTATAATATGATGTTTGTTAACCGGCACGCTTGCATGCTTTCGCTTCTTGCAAAGGTTACCGTCTAGCGGACGGCACAAACGGATGCCCCGGCGACGGCGTCTCGGCGAGCTTGCACACCGGGGCCGCCGCCGACTGATAGTTGTCTGGCCAGGCTCGCGGGCTGACACTTGGCCGCCTCTACTGGGCCCAGGGATTTTCCTAGACCTCTCCCTAGGGGGTATAGACCCCCACCCCCTAGTTTTCCTGGACACCCCCCCCATGAATCTAAAAAAAAGGAAAAGATAAAATTCTTTTTTTCAGATTAAGTAGAAAACACCACATCTCAGGTGTATATATAGAGAAAGGGAAACATACATTACGGGTATGAGCATTTGGTTAATAGACGTCTGTAATTTAGCTAGTGGACTAAAAAAGAAACAGTTTTATATTTTATCTAGCCTCGCCTCGCATCGCCCCCCCCCCCCCCCCGCCATTGGGACACCCCCCCCCCCCTTGATTAGAATCCTGGGGAAACCCCTGACTGGGCCGGGAGCCCCGAAGGTTCAATCAAAGCGTGGAAACGGTGTGATGTAATGTAAGGAAAAGGGCATCTACACCACGAACGGGCAAAAGCCGATGCAAAGGGGTGTGCGAACGTAAACAACGGTAGAAAAATGCCGTTTCTCGCCACTGTGAAATGTGCACCGCAAACTCAGTAATTCGCGGCCGCATCCCTTTTTTGGCGCTCGTACTTTCTCTAACTTGACGGCTACTCTGTCTCGCGGAACATGCCGACGAAGTGGTAATCGGGATACCTAGTGGTTGCTACAGCCAAGCGTGGCGCAGTTTACCATTGCTCTCGCAGTGAATGGCCGTCGAGTCAACCACCAGCATGGCGGCTACCTGTGTTCAACCTCATCATGCGACGTAGGTGCAAGGCATGTATACGCAGATTGGGACGATCACGTGGTGTAACGCGGGCAAGTCTAACGAGCGTGCAGTTTATTCTGCACTGTCAGCTTCGGGGCGAATGGAATGCAGCGAGATGAACCACGACGGACATATGCCCCTAAACATGTAACAACAGCCCTTCATCTGTCCCCAAATATGACCTGGAGCATAAAATGTTTCGGCTTTCCGTGCGCCTGCTTCTCCAGCGTCTGCTTCTCGTTAAGCCATTACTTTGACTTCCGAGTATGCGCTACTTCTGTACGCTTCAGGACCATTTTCTTGGATTTAGCTGCGACATTATTGGAGGCACTTGGACCCCGCTCCCGAGCTGGATGATTTTAACCGTTCCCCATGTTTGCTCCACTTATGGCGAAGAAAAACGTCATAAGCGCCCATCGCCCGCTTTGCTGGTCCTCCGGATGTGACATGTACTATGGTCGAATCGGGGAAGGAGCTAATATGCACATTTAATTTTTTTATTCTTTATTAGGCGTTCAGCACAAATAAAATGCTGAAATTTCCTCCCCATGAATTTAAAATCATATGTTCTTTTATAGCCCTCTCAGAACATACCTTTCGCACACCGGCATGCCAAAAAATATTTTATATGCAATAAGTCTCATTATACTGTTTTCAAGAGTGCAATCTCCTCGCCGCACTATGGAGCCGTCCCCGCTGTGCATGCCTGTTTCTCCTGGATGTAATACAGAGTGGAACACTGTAAGTGGTTTTCACGAGCTTTGATAAGGTACTACAGTGCCAGGGTGTACAGCGTCACTAACACGTGTACTGTGCACTAAAAATGGCAAAAGAGCAAGAAGAAATATTGTACTCATTCTCCGCGCTTGGCTAATATTTCCTGAAAATGGGAAAACATTGTTCGTGTCTTCGTCATTTATATAGGTTTATAAAAAAAACATATGGCATTTGCTTACCAAATTTTTAAAAGTCGGTTACAGAAAATAGCGAGCCCATTCAGGTAAAATAGAAATAACATACCACAAGAAAACTTTATATATCTGAATCGGAACCCGGATTGCGTCAAAACGTCTAACGGGTCAGAACATCCAACGCGTCCTAAAGTCCAATGAGTCAAAACAGCCGCAAATGAATGTTTTCACTCGATGGATGTTTTGACACGTTGAATGTTCTGAACATAGCTAAGGTTGAAGACTTAGGAGAGTTGGTGTGACATTTTTAAAAGGTTAAAACAGCGCAAGCGACGAGGGACGGGAAGCAGGACCTTTCATCTCAATGTGCGCTCTCTCAAAAATAAAATGGATGCATTAGATATCTTAATTTCTCAATTTCCATCCCAGTTCGGCGTCGTTTTTCTTCACTGAAACATGGTATTATGATGCCGATGATATGCATGCCTTAGAAGGGTATAACAATTTTTATTTAAATCGGAATGAGAAGCGCTGGGGTGGCGTTTCTATTTACGTTCGGCAAGACATTCGCTGTGAAATTCTGGAAACGTACAATGAAATGACTGAAGACTTTGAAATATTAACAGTAAGAACTAACAATCGAATTTTCTCGGTAGTATATAGGCCACCGTGAGCGTGTTTCGATGGGTTTGGTTTGTTTTTGGATAGATATCTCGACTTTATATCGGCAAATGAGTTATCCCTTTTTCTAGTAGGAGATTTCAATGAAAATACTTTGCAACACTCGACTCTTGCGTCGCGATTGAATAAGACTGTAAGCTCGAATTGTTTCATGAATGTTATCCAGTCTCCCATTAGAATAAATATTTCCTCTCAAGTGCTCTCGATCTTTTTATTACAAATGTTTCTGAAAATTTATAGTGCAAATTTTCCCTGGGAAACAAAAACAGTTGCTAAAAATATTCGGAAGCCCTGGATCACACCTCTGCACCTTAGAAAGCTAAAAAAGAGGGATCGTTTGTACAGGTCCTCTTTATCGACGAGAAATCCCGATAAACTGATCATTTTCAAGCAATTTCGGAACCATCGGACGTCTGAGTTACGAAAGGCTAAGCAAGAATATTATACGCAGCTCTTTATTAGAAATTCTAAAAAACGTCCAGAAATAGTTTGGAAATTTTTAAATCAAGTTTTACGCCGCAGTGGGCAGCGTAATGATGTAGGCGAACTTTCAATCAATTGTAAAAATTTATCGGTAACCTTGTTAGCGGAACATTTTTACACAGCCTTTATAAATTTAAATCCGCCACAACAAAATGTCGATGCTGTAAACTTTATTGACCACAGTACACAAGACACTTTTTCTAACGCCGACTGATGAACACGAAGCATTTAACGTGTTTGCGGGTCTCAGCAACAGTAGAAGCTGCGATACAAATGACTTACAAGTTAGGCTTGTGTAATTTATTCTTAATGACATCACACCTTGCTTGGTGCACATTTTTAAGTTTGCCTCGTCATCAGAAACATTTCCCCGTAAAATGAAATTAGCCAAAATGTCTGTTATATTTAAAGGAGGAGACAGAAATTTTCTAACGAATTACAGACCTATCTCCATACTTCAAATATTTTCTAAAGGGCTTGAAACGATTGTTTTAAAACTCCTAAACTCTTTCTTTAATAAGCATTCTGTTTTAACGAATTGTCAATTTGGTTTCCGTAAAGGAAAGTCTACAAAATCTGCATTAATTCAACAAAAACAAATTATTTTGAAAAACATAAAAAGTCGATTATTTACCCTTGTCATATTTATAAATTTTAGTAAGGCATTTGATTTCATCAACCACAAAATTATATTAGGTAAGCGACACTACTACGGTGTCCGTGGCGTACCCCTATCCTTTTTCCGCTCTTATCTTGAGCAACGTGCGCAATGTGTTGTGGTCAATGGTCATGCATCACCTTTTCTTAAAATACGATGTGGTGCCCCCGAGGGCAGTATTCTTGGGCCTACCTTATTTAATATATATAATAATGACTACGCTAACCTCAATAAACAAATAAAATATATAATATATGCTGACAATACGAGCCTATTTCTTGCTGAAACGATCGTTGAAAAATTAATAGCCGACTCAAAAATGTTTTTAGCCAGTTTTTATATGGTCCACCAACAATAGCCTTAAGATCAACATCCAGAAAACAAAGACTATTGTTTTTTGACCGAAAAACAAGGCTGTATCTATTGACAACAATATTACAATTGGTTCCATACCAATTGAATTAGCAAAAAGTCATAAAACGCTCGGAATATTTCTTTCTGAGCATCTTTTGTGGAATGATCATGTCGATTATCTCGTAAAGAAGCTGTCCAAAGTGGTTGGAACCATATTCCATTGTCGCTTTGTTTTTCCAGTTAATGTTAAACTACAAATATACTATCCACTATTAAGGTCCTAAATCAAATACTGTAATCTTAATTGGGGGAAGACTACTCAAATAGTCATTAAAAAGCTTAAGTTAGTTCAAAAGAAAATGCTTTGTTACATTGCCAATAAATATTTAATGGCTCACACAAATCTCCTATTTGTCAACTTTTCAACTTCTGACCATATTTTGTTTTTGTGTGAAATGGCGAGCCTCTCCGAACATCCTCATCGCATCAACACACGCCTCTTGGAAAGAAGGATCATCTCCGAGCTCGTACTAATTACACTCATCAGTCAATCACTTATCATCTGCCTATTACTTAACCATTTACTTACCAATAATATTGATATATATATATATATAACATGGGAAGCAAATTATTATTGATTCACTTCTTATAGTCCTGTCATCCCTTGTGTTTAAATAAATGTAGAAAGCGTCTTATTGTATGGTGTGTCTAATCTAGTCAAAAAGGTTGTAATTCTGTATAATGCGGAAAATGGCTGTGTGCGTTTTTTATATATTGCTTCTTGCTAACCGTATTTCTCTTTTAGAAAGTATTGTATTTTGTAGAATGTTATGAACATAAGCTGTGCGTATATATTCCTGGTGTGTGCGCTTTTGTGCGACCTGGGTATTTTGGTAAATATTGGTGTTTTGATTTTGGTATTTTGGTAAATGTTCTTCCAGCGTGTTTTATTTTTTTTTTGGGAAAATTAGTCGTGCTGCCAAACTCCAAACGGGCCCCAGACCCCGTCAACGTGCCTTTGGCAGCTTTTTGTTTGGGGCACCGTTGGCTATAAGGCCAAAAATGAAGATTGATTGATTGATTGATTGAAACACAGCGCTGCACACATACCGCAAATAAACTAACACAGCGCTGCACACATACAGCGCAGTGTATGTGTCCTGATTTTCGTCCCTCGTCGTTTTCGCTTTTTGAACCTTTTATGAAAGTTCTGACTCAAAATCATCCACCACTTCTAGAAAAACAAATGCATTATTTGCTGCACATTTCACATTACAGAGTCATGGGATTTTGATATGAATAGGAACTCGTTGCACGTCATTTGCCACCTTAATCGTGAGTGCAAAGCGTTCTACAGCATGAAAACTAACGATTTTGGCCACTTTAGATGGCCCGAAAAATCGGTTTGTCAACGTATCACGCGCTTCAGTTTACTACAGAGGGGCGAGCAGGTGGTGTACGTTTACAGTGAAAAAAATCAAGAAATAAACAACTTGCCAACACACACACACACACACACACACACACACACACACACACACACACACACACACACACACACACACACACACACACACACACACACACACACACACACACACACACACACACACACACACACACACACACACACACACACACACACACACACACACACACACACACACACACACACACACACACACACACACACACACACACACACACACACACACACACACACACACACACACACACACACACACACACACACACACACACACACACACACACACAGAGAAAACCGTTTTGAACAATCTACACCGCCACTTTACAGACAATGCACGCGTAGGGAGACGCGTGCATTGGCGCGTGCGTGCGGGCGACAGCTGGCGCACGCCACGTCGATGGAGCGCCGTCCGATTCAGGTGCTCTTGCGGGATCGTCTGCTATCATAACCTGAAGCGTTCGGCCGTCCCTCGACGCGGCGTACGCCATCTGTCGGCAGCACTTTTTCCTATCTGTGCATTATCTGTGATGTTGCGGCGGAAAATGCCCAAGACAAGTTTCTGTTCTCTTTTTTTTTTCGTTTGAAGAATTTAAGTTTATTATTAGATTTTTTTATTGGTACACTTCGACCACATGCTTGCATATCTGTAGTAAGTCACAGCAAGATAACAGGCGAAACCTATTTTTAATGGCCGTCTAAAATGGATTAAAAGCGTTAGTTTACACGCAGCATGTGTGCATACAAATTAAAGAAAAAAATGCTCTTTTATTTTTAAATAGCTTTTTTTTTCCCTGTAGTCAATTTTTTAGTCACACTTGATGGCCGAATTGTTGAAGCGAATAGGCAATGATTGGCACTAAACTAAGCGGAATCTTGTGCGTGAGGGTCCGGTGGTCGAGTGAGTTGTTGCACTACAGATCTGACCACGCGGTGCGAAGTTCGTTGTGGTTTACCCAGATATTCTGGGTTAAATTTCCATTCCTGCCTGTTTCGATTTGGAGTAGCGTGAAGCCCGCGCGTGGTCGTATATCGCTGCTTCGTGATGCACCTCAAACATTCCAGGCTAGCAGTTTTACTGCGCTGACTAAATTTCTAAATTGGTAGCGAAGACATCAAACTAACGTTCCACTGCCTGGAGCCCCACACAAAACGTTTATATTACTTGGTTTGTGGTATCTGTTTTCACTCTTGCTTTGAACAATTGGCTTTCTGTTTTAATTTTCGGAACTTCCCTAATGTGATCCTACCTCGATGTCGCGGAAACGCAAACATTCGCCATGTGTTTACGTCGGCAATCTGGATGAGCAACCTTTGTGTCTCAGATTTTACCCCTGTGGAAAGGTCAGTTGCCTCAGCCTCCAGCCAGTTCCTCTTTTCTTCCGTGTTGTTGTCTAACCGCTGCTTTGTTGACAGATAAAAAACACTATTTATCCAGCAAGAAACGAGTGAAGTGAGACGATGCGGGCGTAAGCGGTTCGTTGTAAGCATCAGGGCCCACGTTGAACTACCGTCATTTCGTAAAGCCAAACAGAATCCTTTTGGGAAAATGCTGAATAAAAGAAAGCACATGGTCGATACGCTGATTCGGTGGCTTTCTGAAAGAATTCCGTTTGTTCTAACAGTTTCACGTGCAGAGTATTGGCGCGGTTAGTACGCTTTCTGCTCTCAAAGCGAAACAACAGCAAAAACGAATATGTTTGTGTTCTACTCAATATGCGAGCAGGTTTGAATAATTTTTTTTTTAAATCAAGTAAATAGATTTATTTGATATAAATTTGATTAATTTGATTGAATAGCTGTAGTTATAAAATAGGATTTCCAAATATCTAGTTATATTTTGAATGTGGAAGACTGATTCATCAACCCGTCCAATGACTGAACAAATGCGGAAAAGTACTCAAACTTTAAGGGTCACTTTAATTAGCAACTTTTTTATTGAGTAACACGCCATAGTAGAGCAAACATCGCTTGATCTTTCATAATTAGTGAACATACTTTATTTAACTTATTTTCACTTTTTAGTTTGTTATGCAATACGGCATTACTTTTCCAGATTTCGTTTCCTTTTTTTGCATTGTAACTTACATGCACTGAGAAGTTACGTAACTGACCAACAAACTGGATAATTGAAAGAAATACCAAAGTTTGGATTTTATCAAAAGCCCAATGATTTGTGCTCGTGATTAGCTTGATATGCATATCTTCCTTGCTTGATGGTTCTTCAATATAAATACAAAACAAACTAACATAGGAAGAAAGGAAAAATATACAAATGATGAATAAAAAGTATTTTGGGTTTATTTCGGTGGGAAAGATTTAATTTAAATCGTCGTAGCAAAACCTCTTTGATTTTAATCACAATCTGTATCATGATTTAAATCACGATTTAAATTATTTTGGCCTTTATTCTCCACGCGGATAAACAGGCATGGAATGGCAAATCACAGACGTCTCTATTACGTGCAGCACAAAGCCGGTTTACTGAAGATTGCCTATCATTTTATGTCCTCCTGAATTTCCTTTTGGTGTGTACGAACTGATGGGATGAGATGATGCGTTCCACCCTTGCCAATCGAAGTACATTGAACTAAATTAACAAGAACAAGTGCTGAACGGATTTTTTTTTTTTACGCAAAGCACATTTTAGTTTTATATTCACGTCAGGTATGTGTTAATGGTCAAGGATACATATCTTTTTACGCGCTACGTGGGTTAATTTCTTGGCTGTTCCCAAATGTGGCAAAAATATATTATACCTAGCGAAAGTTACGTATCTTTGCATTTAGTTCTTACATACTTTCAACCGTGCCGCCAAACCAACTAAGTATATGTGCGGAAGCACCGTCAACAAATTGAGGAAAATCGCACACATTATGCATTTGTTTGAAATGGCTGTGCCAGATAAACGGCCGAGTTATAAATTAGCTACACAGAAAATCAATTTATTACACTAAATAATACGCACTTTGTGTACCATGAAGGTTTGAAGGATGACGTTGCACGGCGGTCCCGATAAGGGCCACCAGCGTCGTATATCACCGCAAGATATTTTACGAGAAATGTTTGCTACTCTGTCGTAAACAATGCCACCATCCTGGCATACATATATATAACTGGGAAGAGAAAACCTTTGGTGAAAACAGCAACAACGGATGATTTATTCTTCGACTGTTTCGGCCGGAGTCCGTCCTTCGTCAGGAAGAACTTTTACAGATAAACGCGGGTGGTATTTATACAATGCTATGGTCGAGTCCAAGTCGAGTCCAACTTGGACTCGACCGTAGCATTGTAACAATACCACCCGCGTTGATTTGTAAAGTTCTTCCTGACGAAGGCCGGACTCCGGCCGTCGCAGAATAAATCATCCGTTGTTGCTGTTTTCACCAAAGGTTTTCTCTTCTCAGTTACATACCCACGCCTTCGGCCTCCCGCCACCATGCCCGTATATATATATATATATATATATATATATATATATATATATAAAAATTATATATATATAATGTTACGAAGATATGCGGCCGGCATCAAATGACAATGATGCGTCCAGTCAATAAGATAGAAGGATTTTTATGGTAGCCGGGCTATGGTCGTGCGCGCGGAGCGCGGCACGTGATGGTCAGGCACGCCACTGCCCCAGTGTCGTCGTCTTCGTCACATTTCCCCCTTCTTTAAATAGGACGACCCGGCCGAGGAATGAAGAAAACACGAGAGAAAACTGAAAACACACACACACATATAGACATAGAAGACAAGGCAGAGGACACATGAATAGATTAATGACTGCTGCCGGCCGTGTAGAGTGAAAATGTTCTTGAACCTGCAGCCTCTCTCAACAGCATTGCCGATCTCTGTGCCAGCCACAGCCCCACTACGTCACGATCCGGGCTGGGGAATTCATTCGACCGCTATCAACAGAGACAAGGCTGAGGACACGAGAGGGGACCATAAACTTGTTTCTGTATCTCAATTTCGTCCATAGTTCATCTTGTTCACGGCGCTCTTCATAAAAATCCTCGTAACTCACATTCGTTGAACCTGTCTCTCACAGTCACTTCGGCATTTCAGGCAGTTCGGGGGGGGGGGGGGGGCTGTGCGGCGGGACTATGGTCTGGAGCTCAATCGGCTGCGGCGGAGGACTGCTGCAACCATGGTCCGGAGCGGTGATGACGAAGAACGAAAGATGATGTACCCCGCACCTCCACCAAATATTACGAAGATATGTGGCCGGCAGCAAATGACAATGATGCGTCCACTCAATGAGATCGAAGAATATTTATGGAAGCCGGGCCGTGGCCGTCGCGCGGAGCGTGGCACGTGATAGTCAGGCACGCCACTGCCCCAGTGTCGTCGTCTTAGTCACAATATATATATATATATATGATGGCGCCCATGATGGCGTCCTTGACAGACGCCATCATGGGACATCACCGTATGCTGCGTGTTTTTCATCCCAAGGCACCCAGTCTACAGCCTTTGCCCGTTTTAGTGAGCATTGTTTCGGGGAGTGGCAATGAGATCTGATAACTGCTTAATTCCGCACGATAAATCACGAAGGATATCAGCCGTACTGCAATTGCTGAAATCCAGATCCACAGATTGTGCATCAGAAGTCCCCTTGAGGGAGATTAAAATGGCGCTCTTCATATACATCTACCCAACAACTTTAAGTTTAGTCAATGCCGCGGATTCAGAAAACGGTACAATTTAAGGCAGAACGACTGATTTGCTGCATATATTATTTCAGTTTTGTTTTTTCACCTCAAACTTTAATAAGCTAAAGTAAAATTAAAACATTACCAAAAAATGTTCCGACACGAAGTTTAAGCGTATGCATTAAGTGTGTTCCTCGAATGCATTCAAAGCGCAGATTGAGGTATGTCTCATGATGTGCCCCACATTTTTGAATATTGTTCAAAAAAGAATGTTGTGGCCCAATCACTGAGAACAATATCGTCAGTCGCCACAAACGTGTCATGCCTATGGAGGAAGGTACACGAAGTTTCTCGGAAGACCAAGATAATTCTATGATGGTGGAGTTGAAGGTTAAACGTCTGTGACGTCTGATAATCATGTCGAACGCGTGCTGGAATGACTGAGAGCGCCGGTGGAAACATAATTTGAGGACAGCATCTAAAAGCTTGTGTTACGTCATCGGAACTACCTGAATCTCTGCAGAGATTATGTTTAGAAGTAGCTGCATTAGTGCGTCGAAATTTCATGTAGGCCGAAACATTAATTCTCCGTCATTTTTATTTCCCCCAACTCATCGGAGGTTGGAATTAAAAAAAGAATATCTCGTGTAACCTTGGAACACATTTAACATCTGAAAAGGTCGTGACGCCAGATTCACGAAACGATCTTACGCCAAAAATGTGCGTATGACAAAACGTAAAAAACGAATTCCTATTCTCAAAATGAAATTCTCGTAAGTTTTGCGCAGGTCACGACGGGATCATACGACAGCTCCGGATCTGTCTTACGCACTTTTTACGATCAAATCAGCATGGTCGACTGTGTCGCTCGGTTACTTGGTCGCGACGATCAACGAATGTTTATTTTTCTACGTGCTCTTCTCGCGCGTCCCGACTTCAAGCCGCAAGAAAGAAGTAATTGAAACACACCGCGACGAACAAGACCGCTGGATCCACAAACATCCGAGAAGAGCTACAGCGACCACCATTCCACCGTCCAAGCGAGCTCGGCAGAATATAGGCCTAGCAGCAATTCCGACTGGGTGCACCGTTGCTCTGATGGTCCTTGGCCAAGACCGTCTGCCACAACCGGCTGGCTTGCTGAATGGAATATGCCCGCGCGACTCTTGTGGACCCTTCTCGTATTAGTAGCATGATCACTGACCTTAATTTTATATCAAGAGGTCAATCTCTTCCACTTGTCATCTTCTTGTTTTCCGAGGTAGCGGTGACGAACGCTGTCGTCGAAAAGGGACTCTCATCGATTCTATCTCCTTGTTTTGTGTGATCTAGAGCTCAAATAAACGCCGTATGGATTACCTTCGGAGCACCGTATGTACACTTTGTTATGCTATTTTCATTCTGACACGACTGTACGTCACTGTCGAGCTATAACATCTCGTTGGAGCCACGCAATGCTGGTCCAACCTTTCTTTGCCGAGTGTCCCGTCAGTATCGATTTGCAATCCTAAAAGATCGATCCTGAAGTGCTTACCAATTCGCGGTCCAACAGCGCGAATCCAGCACTTCGATCAAACGCGCGCGACCGCTCCGAGTGTGAAGCGTGGCTCTTGCTGACACTCTCGTAGTTCAAACGTATATTTATTAACGTCGGCTCGCTCCCGCATTTCCGAGGCCACGAAAAACGCCGCGGTGATTTGTTTTCATATATGCCGCTTTGCAAACGACTGGCACGGACCGGACCGTCTTTTACCATCGATGACAGTTTCTTTTCTTTTTTTACTTCGTAGCGATCTAGTTTGTAGCAGTCAACGAAGGCGGTTACGTATCCCGGCCTCGTCATTTGGGCGCGTTTAAATCGCGTTAGCGTCGACATATCACTGCACGGACACAAACCCCAGAGAAGCGGTGGCGGAAAGGCCGCCTGTGTTTGTTATTAAAATCCACGTGCACCGAACAGCTCCGAACCATGCCTAGCTCTCCGACTGGTTGCTCGTGCTGCCGAAGACGCCGTCGCCATAGCAACGGCACCGGTAAGTTCTAGTTTTTCAGTACGAGAACGACGCTTTCCTCCTCTTACTTAAGAACGCGTCTGTGAATACCGATTTTTCCTCTTCTTACGATGTTCCTAACTTACGAACATACTAGCTAAGTTTTCGTAAACTAAGAAGCTCTCCGTGAATCTGGCCTCTGAAGCAGACAAAGCCACACAAATCCACGAATGGTTTGAAGAGTCTCTTCGAGGCTCTTCAAACCAGTCAACATGCCGGAGTCTCGATCGATGCGGCTGAGGTTTTTTCTGTGGTGCAACACTGCTCATCAAAATCAAAGAAATCAAGCAGCATTAAAAAAGGAAACTGAAAATTGGAGCTTGTTAGATCACGTACAGTCGTAAACAGTCTGGTGAGAGGAGCAAGCTTGGAACTCTCGAATAGAAATGAAGCACCGTGCCTGTGTCGAGTTCTTTCCTTTCCTTTTCCCACCGCGGTTCCCGGGAGAACGCTTTCATTAGTTAAATTGATTGTGCGGATGTTTACAACGCGGGAAGCTACTCGGTTCTGAAAGCCGGTGACGCTGGTATACCTTGTAAAAATTTCCTTCGGCCAAAGCAGTTTCAATCCTTACCTGTTTTTTTTACCACTAATGAGGCAGTAATGAGCGCTCCAATTCCCGCGAGTTCAACGTCCGTTCACACTAAGTACCTTTGAGGAAAACACCGCTAGAACATATGAGCGACGCGACATGATAAGACCCGAACACTAACTATCAACTATTTAGCCATTGATTATTGAACTTCAGCAGCCAGGGTAATTAAGCTCTAGAGATCGACGTAGTTCCCAAGAAGAGTTGACTATTCAAGCGCTGTTGAAAAACAGCTACCAAAGTACCCCGTGGCGCTAGAACTTCAACAGTTTAGCTCAAAAATAGTCATTCCGATACATTGCTGCAAAGTCGGTTTGGGGTATTGTTCATTGGCTTAAGAGGGCCTCATGGCGTAAAGCAACTAGAGGATACATTTCGTGCACCGTTGTCCATCCAGATTCTATTCACTTGATGATGAAGAGCAGGTCGTTCGAGGTCTTTTTAGGAGCCTGAGCTAAGTAAGCAGGTCATACAGAGAGCTACATGTCATAACAAATGCTTTCAGCTTTTCAAACTTCTTCCCCACTGCCCAATTACTCTTAATAAATGCTACAATAGTGCACCAGTAGTTAAGATTCTAAACAAGTGCTTCGTACAATGAAAACCATATAGATGGGCTGACAGTTAATGCGCACTTCAGGTCAATGCTCATGCTCGCGCTGACAGAACCAAAGTGACGCCGAAGTTTTCTCGTGCTTTCCAGCAGTGCGTAGAAAAAATGGTGCTCTTTAGATGGGCAGAAAAATGAACATTGAATTCGTGAGCACGCTTGACGCGATCCACTTTTAGCCCCTTCTCAAGGTTGTTGTTCGAAATATGACAAGGATCTTTGAAATGCTGAGTACGAAATTCCGTGCGCGACGGCTGCATGTCCCTGGGGAGTTTATGTAGAAAGCAAAGTCGGAGCAAAACACAGATTGGTCACTGAGAGATTTGGCAAGCTTTTGAGGAACCTCTTGTATCAGCAACCTAATGGACACGTTCCATTTTGTAGAATCTCTGCCATAAAGATCCGGCGGCCAGGTAGCTCGTTATCAGAGAATGTCACTAACACCACCAGGACTAGAGGGCCACGGATCTCTGTCGTTTTATCAATGGTTAGAGATATCGGGCGGTTCTTGACTGCTTTTTGACCGCCTTGAGAGCGTGCTCATAGTCTTCTGGTATGCATTTGCGGTACATTTCAGCGCTTGACGGAACTTCCCGTGCAGCGTGGCACTTGTCCCTGAACAGGCTACCAAGAGGTCTATCCGTCTGATGGAGCGGAATTCCCGTTTGGCAAAGTGCTCGACAGAACGGGTGCGAGATGTCATCAGCGTCATCCCTGGTAGTCCTGTTTGTTGTCAGGCATTCTTCCAAAAGAACCTTGGTAGGACGAAGGAAAAGAACCGCATTTTTAGAGTATAACAGAGAAGCCGTTTTATACACAAAAAACTAAAAGCACAGCTGCTCACGATACTGGCAGATGTATTCGTTCGAAAAAATATGTAGCTTAAACTAAATACATATACCAGTCTTGAGCCACGGGTTTTTCAGGTCGATGTGTCGATCTAAATGCAGGTGCTCTGCAATGCGGAGGCTACCCTTTCAATTTGCCGTGCTGACTTGGACATGGCAAAACTTGCAGAGAAAGATGTCATTGCCTGGCATTCTCTTCATAATCTAGGAATTCCTAGGCGTAATCACCAGGGAGCGTTCGCTTCCTGCCCTTGGAGCATATATACTGAAAACACTGAATGAATATCACACTTTATTGTCACTACGAATGGCAAGGACACATGCGCAAAAGCTTCTATAATGAACAACAATAAAACAAACAAAATATGAGAACAAACAATTGGAAACGTTGTCATAGTATCCCAGGGAAAAATAGAGGCTAGTCGGGGTTTTCCTGGGTTTTTCGGATAACTACAACTGGAGGCCCCAAAAATTTTGTTTTTCGAATAAATCCTAATAAGCAAAATTATACCTGCGTATGTTTATTGATGTTTATCGGATTTATAAATATATTCATTATAACGAGAAAAAATCGTCCAGGTTACCAACAAAAATCAACAGTGACTCACTTTACTACAGACCCGCGTAGTAAAAGCACTTTCTACATTGTTAAAATCACTGAGACAGGTTTTGGTGTTCAGAAAATAATTAGTATTTAGCGCGTAAAGCGCGAAGTAGTTTGTCTAAGAGTTTCACTAATGGTGTTGCTATTTTTACACAACTTGTTCAAGGTTTGGTGTGCGTGCGTGATGGAAGAATCAATTACGGATAATTTTTTTAGTATAAATATTTTCGCCTCAATGACAAGTTTGGTAAATATTTATCTCCTAAAAAAAAGCACTACGCGATGGTAAGAGCCACGTGTCCCAGAGGGGATAAGTCACAACAGTACAATATTTCGGAATATCTGTTTTATATGTAAAATATCCTCTTTTTAAAAAATGGTGGTCGTCCTCTTTAAACTTTATCCTATTTTTTTTTTTATTCGTGAAAACATTTAATTTTTTTATTTCGGGAAACTAAAATAACGTCCATCGATTTCATCAAAGCGATCTAGCGTTACGCGCAGCTACTCATAAATTACTACTGAATTGTTTCAGAAGGCATACTTTTAAAAAGTGTTTTTGTACGCACCAGAAATATATGTAAGGTGTAATTAAGTGATTATACGCGTACCAAAATGTGTCTTTTCATTTTGTCTAGGAATGACACATTTTGGCAACTATAAATACGTTTTATTTAAATGCTCTATTTCCAATTAATATAAAAGCAAAAACAAGAAAGTCTCGTATCAAAAGCAAATTATTCAGGCAAAATAAATATACTGTCTAACACCAAGAGACTTTTTCTTTACTCGCACGATCACTTTCTTTGTATTGCATTGCTTCCATATGTGTACCATCATAATAATAACGCGAAATAGGTTTTCAATAAAACTATACCTGTTTTTAGCTTACACACCATCAACGAAATGTCCAAAGATAAAACTCGACCCTGCATCACCGTGTGCTCATCTCCAGCATGTCCCTCGGTACCGTCACTGCCATCATTTAATTGCCGCACAGAAGGGGCGATGTGGACGCGACTAACTTTCCTAGTCGTAACCTGATTCCTTCTTATTTACCTCGTGGAAAAATATTACTTCCCTCCCAACTATACGAGGCTGTTCTTATTTTTTTGAAGTATTATCACAAGTTTTCACTTAATGTTGTATGTGCAGGCTCTACCCACCAAGCGAGACAGGTGTTCGAGGAGACAATTAAATACGATCATTCACTGCTGATCAATAACAGGTTGAAAACGTCAAAGTGGTCCTTCCGTTGCCCCCCTCCGCCCAGCACGAGCTTACCACCTTCAATGCAACTCCGACGTCTAGTAAGGTTCGAACGCCGAACGCGTAACCAAAGCAAGCCGGAAGACAACGAGGGCGTGCTGGGCGCCGGGCATTCGAAACAGATGTCCTGCTTCCCCCGTCCTCTCAGTGACCGTCGCAACAGAAGCAAAAACTGTGCCACGTGTAGACGTTTTTTTCTTCTTAAGCGCTCACTAGTTGGTTGAACCCTTGTGCAAACACGTTGTTTTCAACCTCTGCCGATACGTAAAGGAAATCATTAGCGAGTTTTAGTAGACCGCGTTTCCCCCTCCGCTAAGCCCCTCCGCTACCCGGAACTCTACAGCCAAGGCCATCGGCGCGCAGTCGCAGTGACGGTTTCTTCGTGTAGCGGAGGGTTAGCGGAGGGAAACCGGTCTACTAAAACTTCCTATTGTGTTTTCTTTTACGCTTAGACGCGTCACAGAGGTTTCTGTGGGCCCTGAAAGTCACAAAAGTTTCGATGGAGCGTGAGTGCTCACGTCTTCTTTTATTTATTTTTTACGTTGGCACTAAAGCTATCCGCCTGGGTGTGTTCGATGTTCTCAGTCTTTGATTCTGCTAGGGCAGTAAGAACAATTCTGACTGATCACCTAAAAATGAAAATAAAAAACAAAAACTCTGAATAAGCAAAGGTGGGTGTCCACACATGTCCAGGAATCAAACACTCGAGGGCATTAGACGAAAACGCAACAATCCGGGTATTACGTTCTTGCTTTTTTTAAGCTGAAAGTTTCATTGGTCTTGTAGTACCTTCACCGTAATGTTGGATGTTGACACATGTTGACATGAGGACGGTCTAGGGTATTTCTTATTTTATTAATTTTTATACGCGATGATTAATTAACTGGCTGTCTTTTTAAATATTAGCTGTAATTTTGCTCTAAACTACACCCGTGCTTCAAAAAAGAACTTTCAGTCGTTTTATTTTGGTGAAGATGGAAGACCAGCGAAGCTTTTCGCTTGTTTATGGCGCACCACCTGCGCAATGACCCTTTCGTTTTTTGTTTTCTAAGCTGTAGGCTTGCTAGCATGAATATCTGCCAGCGTATCGATCCCCACGTATAGTGTGGTACCTCCCTAAAGGAGCATTAAAAGTGTTGCTTCAGCACTCGATATTTGTTCTTTGGTTATGAGCGTGACATTCAGACCAGTGAACTGGGCAGTAAAATTACACGGAGCAGCTGGAGTGTACAAAATGTCTCCCTTAGTACCTATTATTGGTGCAGGTGCGAATTCAAATAAACTACAAATAAAGTAGGTTACCGCAAACGTTGGTCAACGCAGCCCATCGTCCCGAGATTGACGAGGAACAAAATAAGACTACTAACCATACATTCGGGGTCATTGTTCAGGCTATTCACACGAAAAAGGTTCTTAGAAAAAAAAAACAGAAGCTCGTGTCGGCGTCCCCTTCCGCCCTTCCATTCAGCAGGGCGATAATTGGCGTACGGTCTGCAGGCATAAAACGCCTGGGCCTTTCCCGTAAACGAGCTCGGCTCCTTACGTCGGGTCCATATCACATGAGCGAATGACGTTTTAGCGAACAGCGACATTTGAGCGAATCGACGTTTTAGCGAATAACGGGGGCGCGGTCGTAGTGGCTCCCGCGACTGCTTCAGGGAATCATCGGCGTGTACTGTAGTTTGAAGTTCTTTCTTTCCGTTGCCTACTTCAAGTTGGAACGCGCCCGAAGTCGAAGACTATTTAGAAAATTTCCGTCGCTTGTCGCGGCAAAATGCGAGCGACCAGGACATGTCTACTGCAAAAAAGTGCGGAAGACAGCTCGGGAGCTGTTTTTGGAATACCTTCGCAAGTTACGTAAAACTCGCGATCATTTCGCTTACAGTGAATACGGATTTCTTACATTTTTTTTTCTTCGTACGGACGTTTTCGTCGCAAGAAAGCTTTGCATATCTTGGCCTCTCTTTATACAACAAAATATATGTTGGCAACTTTTTTCTAATTATATTAGAATTAAAAGGAGCCTTCAAAAAATCCATCTGGATTCAATCCATACGGCTCCGTCTTGCTAACCGGTTGTTGTGCGTGGTGGGAAAGGAGGTTTTAAGTACTAGGAGGGGGCACGTTGCAATATTGGTGAAGCCTAGGCATAAAAAGTTTAAACGATATTGTGCCCAACAAGACCGCAAATCTCTCTGGCGATTGGTTCGCGTGACATGTCACGTGCGAGATGGAGGGTTTATTGTAGAAGGATTTCTTGCAGGCTTGCGCGCGCTCCGTCCGGTAGGTTTTATCAGATCGAAGGCTAGACGAAGGCTAGCTACGGTCACGTGATGTGGTCATGTTAGGCTGATAAGTGAGGAGAGTAAGGAAGAAAATGGGAAAGAGGCGAGGCGTCAAGGGAGCATGGCTTGTGGAGGCTACGCGGCTGACGTCATGCCCCCTCCTACCCTTATATCCTGCTTGGTGGTGGTGTAATGGTGCACCTGGCAATACCCTTACCTCGCCCGCCAGTTCCTTTGGGAGAGAAGGATTCGCGTGATGGGTGTGCGAGTACGCTCGCCGGGTGTCTCCGGTCGAAGGGGGTGTAAGGGTGTGCGGTACACCCACATACACCCTTTTTTTCCGAGAGTGTAGATGTAATTCTGGAAGCTTGCATCCTCTGCAGGAGGAGGAATTATTGAAGGCACCCCACTTTAAGAGAGGGATAAATTCGGCGACGTAAGAATTGCTGCATATGCTTCATCCTCTTCTATTATAACGGTATGTCTAGTATTGCCGAAAATGGTTTTTTGGCATAAAGGGGTCCCGAAATGTTAACCGGAATGTTAGCCCATAGGAAATCGCTCTACAGGGGCCCTAATCTGGACACTTGGCGAAAAAGTCGGCAGGAAATCCGGTGGCTATGATTGTCCGGCACCAAGGTCAAGTGCGGCGTTGACCAATCACAACCGCGAGATTTATCGCCGACTTTCTCGCCAAGTGTCCAGATTAGGGCCCCAGGGGAAGTGCGATAAAACTTGCTGCGAACTTTAACGTAATCACACCTAAATCTATCGCATCAAGAATGACTCATCAGACGTACGCGACGAAGTTTCAGCAATAATGGTGGAGAGAAAAGTGTATGTAGCTATGCGGCAGCAGTGCATAATACAATTTCTAATGAAAAGGGAATTTAAGCTAGCTGAAAATTGGGAAGATTGAAATCGCGGTACAGGGAGCAAACAGTGTCAAGGACAAGAGCATACGTACAGTGCGAACGGTTCGGCGAAGAATGACTGCGGAAAAGGAAGAAAATGGGCACGCTTCACCGACTGCATTCGCACAGTCCAGTTCGTTCTGGACCAAATAAATCATGAGAGCTGCCTAAACTATGATATTGTTGACTCGATGCTAAATGGAATACTCTAAGATAGAAAAACATATAATGTTTCGTGTTTCGCTGAATTTTTATTTACTCTTAAGGGTCACTCTCAATCTTGAATGATCCTTGTATTTTCGCGAAAACACGCTAAATATGACGAATCGTCAAATAAAGTTTAAAAAGGCTCGAGGTATACCTAAGCACTTCTTATAAGTTGTGAATGCGAAAGCATGCACGTCATTCTTCCGCTCCCTTATTTCGTCTGCAGCGTATTTCCGTCGACCGCAGAGTGCGCTTCCTCCTCTCCGCTCGGGCCTTGGACGTTTCGTGTTACCGGCACGCTGACGGACACGCAGCGCAGCGTCCAATGGGAGCTTCGTCGACGCACGCCAGCCGGTGGGACCGGAGCCGAAATCCACCCGCTTTACTCCGCTCCTTTGGGACTGGGAAAACTAGGTGCCGTTTGGCTAGGCTTTTCGCGTGCTTTCATAGCAGGGAGCTAGTTTCGCTTGGAGAAAGGTTTAAGGTGCCATTTGGCGCGGCTTCAAAGCTGATGACGGCTGCTCGCTCCATGGGACAGTTAATGCTTTCGCATTAAAACGCAAATTCACAGGCGAGCCGTTGGGGTTAACATGAGAAGGCCCAGGGGCGGTGCGACTCATTGAAAAGAGACATGGGAGGAGGACGTTTCAATTTCCTCAATTCTTGCTCCGATTTCTTCATTCGTATTCCTCTTCGACTTCCAGTTTCCTTTTACTCATCATAACATTTCGGGTTATGTTTCTATTACACTAGATCTGGATGATACTGGTTGCTAGTACGTAATTGGAAATCTAGTGGCAAAATCTTTGCTTTATGTGATTAGAGGGGACACATATTTACTAAGTACTCTGTTTCACCTTACGATGAACCGAAGGCAAATGCTATGAGCCATTGAAGCAAATCCAACGACGTGTGATTGTCCGGTCATCTTAGGGAGGGGGACAGCGACGCTTGGATCGCGCAGCCACGTGATGAGTTGAGAGCTCTTTATTGGCTGGTGTGTCTTGTAGCCTCCGCTGCAGTCCACTCTAAGGTGAAACGCAGTATCATATGAGGGAGCGCTAGATAAATACTTTGACACAGGCCCAATGTAGCACATGTCGGACTGCCAGCATATGTTAGAAGCGTTTATTGCCAAGTCCGGAAACGAAGAACGTAACCATTGTTTGTCGTTCACATTGTCGTGTTTTGCCCACTTGGCGGATGTGGAGGTCACTTGGGTTCCATGGCATAGTTTCTTAAAAAGTCCAAATTTCCGTGGCAATGCGTTTATTATATCCCAACTAATGAAACAAAAGAATGAACGCCGTTCACAGTTCTCTGTAATGCCGAATAAGAGCGCAGCTCTTGAGGAGGAGGAGGAGGGTATACCCGTGTAATTTCACGAGGGTGACTTCACTCGTGACTACCGTGATGTCAGTTGTGACCCTCGTGACGTCACACGTGACCCTCGTGACGTTACACGTGATCATCGTGACGTCACTCGTGACTTCGTAAAGTCACTGGCGACCATCGCTACGTCACTAATGACACTCGTGACGTCACAGGTGACCACTCGTAACGCCACTCGTAACCCTCGTGACGTCCCTCGTGCCGTCCCTGGTGACCTTCGTGACATCACTGGTGACCCTCGTGACGCCATTCGTGGCCCTCGTGACGTCACTGGTGACCCTCGTGACTTCACTGGATGTCCTCGTGACGTCACTGGTGACCCTCACTGACGTGACTCTTCGCCCTCATGCCGTCACGCGGTTACGCCGACACCGCTCAACCCGGAACTGTGCACCTAAGAGCTGCGCTCTAAGATAGTAGTAAAAAACGTTGTAGACTTGTACGCGTACGTTCTTTTAACAAGTACTTTTTGGTATATACAGTGTGGGCTTAAAGTAACTAGGGTCTTGGGGAGATCCACAAGACCCCCCCCCCCCCCTTCCCCCCCACACACACACACAGATTTCGACAGGTTGTCCGATACCCCTTTGGGAAGTAGATCCAGCCATCACGCCCCCTAGCGGCGAAGTTGCAAACTAAACCCATATGTACTAATATGATTTACTGAGGTTGTTTCTTTTGACACATCCTTCGGCTGACGTAGCTGAACGTTCTACCAGTGTTTGGATCCATGTGCACGCTATTTGTGCAAAGGAAAGCCAGTTGTCAAAGCATGCCTCAATAAACTCCCCCCCCCCCCCCCTTGAGATGACCCCTACCGAGACCTCCCATACCGGAGACTTAAAGCACTGTATGCAGTACCACTGTGCCACTTGTCAAACGTCATCTGGCACAGAGGAGGGACGAGGGGTTCCAACTGTGTACCTACTGTATAGATCATCATTCCGTATGGCTGTATCTTTCCATGGAAGGGTGGATACACTAGTGCTGATGTGCCCCATTAATAAAGCGCTACCGAAAAAAAAGATGATATATTTCTGCTCCGCAGATTACTGCCGTATTTTGCACTCTATTATCGATACACCCTTCTAAGAAACACTTGGCCCTCGAGACAGAGAGATATTTTTTCGAGCCCATTCATTCGGTTTAAGGCTAGTAACTAGAATTCCTGCTAACCATTATCGAGTGGACTGTCTATTTGAATAGGTGCAGCTTACGTATGCGTAATGTCACTCTGCTGGCGGCTAAATTAGTGTGGTTTATGTATTGTTTCGAGGACATCGAGAAAGCATTGTACCACATTTTGAACAAAAAACAGACAGTCAACAATTTCGGTTTAGGGGAGGTTACGTGCGCGGCCGAGCGAATTCGACTGGAATCTTTTGTTTTATTTTGCAATACAATTTTAACAGCAGCGCCTGCTCAGCCATGTCGATCGACAAAGCGCTTAGCTGTCGAAAATAATTTACGACAGCAAACTATAATAATAACATGCAGATTTCTCGCCTTCAAATGAGGTAATTACCGATCTACACGACAAGGCTCGGAAATAAAATTAACACGTGTCGACATTCGAACCATATATCCATGGTGCATTCTCAAAATTACTTATTTGAGAAAGATCTCAAATAACATAATACAACAGTGTCGACTACAGCCACATCTCGACGATCGGGCCGAATCCAAAAGCAGCTAATTTTGAAGCACTTTTGGGAACTTGATATTTTTTCCCATATACCAGCTCCAAGGCAAAGGAACGGACGCGACTGGTTCTGTAACCCACCCCAATCCGAACAGCTATTTTTGGCAATGACTGAGAAGGACTTTAAACGCGTTATCTCTGGGAGTGTGGAGAAACAGTTGTCACTGTTAGTGAAATCGCGACGAGTGCGTTCGACATTTTTACCTTCTTCCGTTTAGCCTGAATGTTGAGCAAAAACACTTGAGTGGCACGCACTTACCAGACTTATTTCTCATATCTGGAAGGTAACACAAAAAGGGTACGCCGCATGCACAAGGGAAAATGAAGTGGAAACTGTCAAGAGAGGCAGGGTAATTTGCAATGCAAAATCGCAAAACGTAGGCGGAGTGTCGCGCTGGCCAGGTTCTAACAGCCCGAGAGTGTGGCAAAAAATGTCTAGCTGATAAGGGGGAGGGGGTGGGGGTTGCGAGAGTCGCACCAGCTGCATCATCATCAGCAACATGGGGGCGGTCCAACAACGTTTTTTTTGTTTTCACTTTTTGCATAGGCGTATTGACCGCACGGGCAAATATTGGTTCAAATATTTCTGAGATAGTCCGCACCTGGTGCATTGTTTCTTAGATAGTCCACATCATGAATATGACACAAACCCCGAGACTGCTGGTAGAAACGACACAAACACTAAAATGTACCCGTACCATAGGAGATGGCACCGTAGCCGATAAGAACGCTGAAGGGTCAATCACGAAGATTGAAGCGAGAACATAATGAGTCAAGCCCTGCGTTTCTGAAGCTTTCAGTGTAGTAAGGCTACCAAGGAAGCTTGTTTCAGAGATAAATCATCACTGACATATTCTGCCATTCACAAGCTCCGTCACATCGCATTTTTATAAAAAATGCGAAGAAAATAAATGCTTGCATAATCCGCTCAGCGTAAACTTTTAACTTCTGTTCATATATTACACGTACAATAGAGTTCGGAAAATACGTTACTTGTACGTAGTGACTGAGATAAAACAAAAGTACATTATTACAAAACAAAATGCAAGTCTTCGACCGTGGAGTCTGAGAATATATTACGCCATGTTCACTGTCCCTGGCAGATGTTATTTCTGTGTTCGAACAATTCTCGGATTTGTTATGAACCGCTTTTCTTCATTTCATCGCAGTGCTTCAAGTTCCGCTTGCTTGGCCGGTAACGAACTAGGGCGCGTTTTTTTTGAACGTTAAGCAACAATTTGACACGTCGTAATTTCAAGTGAAATGGAGCCTGGCGATTACTTCGAAACAAGGCCGAAGCTACGAAGCGGGGAGCGTTGCTCAATGAACAATGGTACTTGAGCAAAGCGAAAGCGAATCTTTGCTTATTGCGAAACGACTCCTGAACAAAGGTAAATCCCCGAATTCTCCTCACAAGCGCACTTCTCTATCATTCGGTCCTTTTTGCGTTTTTCTTCGAGTGCTAGGACGCAAGAAATCGCATTCTTCACCTAGCGTTTTTCTCTTTCTTAAACTGCGCTCTCGGGCAGTCTGAAGTTAAAAAAAGTTAAGCTTTTATCTTGAACTTTATATAAGCAGCTTCGATTTGGTCGCGCAGGCAGACGGCCTTCTACTTCTTCTACAATAACCTAGACACGCGTACCTGAAAAAAACACTGAAAAAATAACAATCTCCACGCGAGCACGTTTGCTCTTCCTCCGAAATAAAAACAATGCTTGCCTTAATTTTAGCGTATGTACGACTGAATTGTCTTTCGTTTTAAGGCATATCTGGTGTAGGCCGTCAAATCCACTTTTTCGAGAAATACTGTAAACACAACGTTTGAACAAATTAGGCTATTGTTATTAAAATAATCGTTTAAAGGTGGAAGCTAGAGATGAGGGACGCCGAAATCAAAACATGTTAATAGTTTTATAAAACACGTATGTGACAAGAAAAAACAGTTTCACCGAAGAAAACAAATTCCGCATTATTTCGGTTGCCAAACACATTGGGAATAAAGCAACGTGCTTCTACTCGGCGCTTTTTTTTTTTTTTTTAAATGACCTGCGAAAACAGAAACACGTTCTCGCGTCGCTTCGCACAAAAAAGTGCTCTGAGGACGTAATATTACGTCATATCTCTCCTATTTTTCTTTCTTTTTTTTCGTTTGCGGGAATTTTTGTTTTGCGACAACAGAAGCAATCGAGGTATTTAAAACCTCTTTGGTGAGTTTAGGGTTTCTAGGGGCGATTTTGCATTATGCTCTTATTTCGAGTCGACGTTTACGAGCTCCATGGCGTTAACGGGACCCAAGCATACTCGCACGAAACGACATTAAAGGGGCAGTGCAACGAATTTCAGACTTTGGCCAATTAACTCCGGAAATTAATCTGATGTCACCTATGTAACGAAAAAAAGAAAATCGCATTTTCTTCCGAGCGCCAGTTCTTATTTTAAAAAAAAGATGAAACAAATCAAAGGTCGAAGTGACTCTCAACTCTCCACCCGACGTTCGAGTGACGTACTCTGGAGGTTCACGTGGTTTCCCCTTGGGCACTCTCCTTAGAAACCCCAGCCACTTCCTCCGCGATTGACGACTTTGAAAGGATTAGCCTCGTCGAAGGTCGCGGCGAGCGATGGACACAAAGGACGGTTTGTCACGGGCCTGACGGCGAGTGTAGCAGTGGAGGGGGACAGGGTTTGTTGTCTTCCGCGTAGCCCCAGAGACGCCGTCATTTTAGTTCCCGTTGCCGCCACGGGCGCTGCAGATCGGCAAATAATTCGTTTTTTGCCTTGCAATTACGCAGCAGAATAGCAGTTTTTCGGGGAAAGGTGACTCGTTTTTTGGTCACTCGGGCTTGCATAAACATTATAGAAAATACAAACGGGCAATTCTTTCAACATTAAAGCCGATGCACTGCCCCTTTAACCAAGAAACCTATTTTTTGCGGTGTAATTTCGACAATAAAAGCGAGCGTTTTCTTTCAATATCTCCTTCGAAAAACGTTGACCACGTAGCTCAGGGGTCGCAGTATTCCCCGTATACCCCACTGATGATATTTGAATGCGGTTCATAGATATGACAGGTTGATAACGTTACCGCAGATTTGGGCTCGCGATAATTAATAGCTCGACAAGCATTGGGGCATTGGGTCGTGCCCAATCGCTTTGATGGCGACAAGATCCGAACTCCTAACAATATGTGGAACTCGATAATTGGTTTGACTTGACCTAGTTGTTATATGCCTATGAGCAACAACTTGAACACTAAACACTTACACACAGCAGGACAGGACATACACAGAGCTATGTATGTCCTGTCCTGTCGTGTAAGTGTTTAGTGTTCAAGCTGTTTCCCATAAATTGTCTGGAACTCAACGCGTGTATTGTGCTTTGCCAACCCCAGCGCCTGGCTATGATAAACATTGGCGGCATATAGACCTTTCCAAAACAGGGCTCCTGGCCGGTTCGTGCTTTCGTTGTTCATGAGTACGGCGTGTGATTTTCCCGCTTTTCGAAGTGACGAATGTGCGCGTGCTGGGCTGATGATTTCTCAATATTAGAATGCCACATAATTGGCTCTCGAAGACGTGTCCGCTATGTTCTGGTTGCGAGTTGAGGGGCTGAGAGTGCTGATCGGTTTTCTTTTCTTTATTTTCTTTGCAACTACGATTGCACGAGGAAAAAAAAACACTAACGCTTTTATCATATGTTATTAATAACAGGGGTTAATATTATGTGGTATTTACGCCAAGTACAAAGATAATTGCACCGCCACTTTAACTAAAACAGTCTGGCGACGTAAATATCACGATATTTTGTTTTGTTCGGGGAAGCAAAACCTGTTATGTCCAAACGCTTAACAAATTTTTTGTTTTGTAGTTTAGTGCTTCTACATGTTTGTTTCTACTTGTGAACGCTGAATATTTTCATTCCAAAAATTACTTTAACAAAACTCGCTTTTTTGGGGGGATCTAAATAAAAACTACAACGCTGTAAATCATCGGTCGGACACATAAACCAACCAACTCAGAAATGAGAAGAGACCCGCTCAGCTCCTATTCATTTTTAAAGGGCTTGATACTCTTCGAATACTATTGATTAGAGCGCTGTAACGTCTAATAAAATTCCATTGAAGAATGCTGTTCTCTGCAGCCCACAAGAATAGATTAAGAAAAGAAAAAGAATCCTAGTGTATGTTTATTGTAAAAAATAAAGATGTTAAGTCAATATGAGAAGATAACTAAATATATTTATTCAACACCAATAAAAATATCAAGTTCAAATCACATGCCAGCCAAGTCAGAAAGGACTGCGTTCCCATTAAGACATTCGTGTCTTCAATTTCTGACATCTTCCTTGGGGAAAAGTATACATATACTTATGAAACCTAGCGGTCTGCGCGAATATTTGTACCAGGAAATGACAAAAGAGCAAAAACGCAGGCTATATGGTGAGCTGAATTTATAACGTAAAATGCCCAGGTCACAAAAAAAACTGTGTAATTGAGGCATTATAAAGAATATGTTTTGAAAGCTGCGATAACTGCATGTATCGACCAACCCCCGTTATCCCTAGATGGGAAAAGGTTAAATGTTTCTGGGTATCACGAATGAGGTTAATCGAAGGTTGCACTCAGTCAGTAAATGCTCGGACTACAACGTGAGTCAAGGGTGTAGTTGCTTGATCCTAGGGTTGGCTTTATCTTTGAAATCTAGATTTTAATCAAAATGCACCCTTTTTGGTCATCTTTGTACAAAGTCTTCCGTTGATACCTGAAGGAACGGATGTATCCTGTTTCTTCAAACAGCACACTGTTCATTTGTCTCACACAATAGTTGCCTGGCTCGTAAGGCTGTGGAATCAGCTTCGAGGTTTCCTAGGGCATTTTGGACTGCGCATCTGAATGTCCAACAGGCCTACAATTTCCAACGAGACGAAATGTGGAGTGGTGGACATTCAGACCTCTTGGACATTCAGGCAAGTTCGATATTGTCTCTGTCGGACCTCCCATCTTATTCGTTAGATTATTGGTCATTCCGTTCGAACAGTTTTTCCATTTTCAATGCGGTTTCAATTGTCATGAAACCGATCAGCTATTTTGACTCGCTTGAAAACTCGGCCTCGGAAATGACGCAACAAGCGGGCGGTTAGTAGGTCATGCTATTTTGTATTTTTTTCGCAAGGTCTTTGTGACCATCACAGATGGCTGTCGTGTGTCCGAAAGAAAATTCTTGATATGTTTTGAAATGTTTTGAAATTAATGAAAGCAGTGCTGTATTTGAGACTGTGCGCTTTCTTTTTACATTTTTGGCTTTATGTTTACAATGCTCATTTGAAAGACAGGATGAGCGTACTTGGATCATTCGTCACTATATTCATTAGGGAAGTATAGTAGCTTCCTCCTCTTCCAGCTCTTTTCTTGGAAGAGGAACAACAGCTTCCTATAGCCAAACCCTCAGTTTCTGCCAACAACAAATGACAATATTCCCGGTTGTCGTCGCAACAGAAAGGCTATCGGAAACCACGGGAGATCTGGGTCAGCTCGGGGTCATCACACTCGGTTCGAGCAAGCATCAACAACAACCACCACAACAGCGAGCGGAACGGCTACAATGAGCGAATAAACTAAACGAGAGCCCCAGACTCCCAAGAAGGGAACAGCCGGCGATGCGAAGCCGCACGTCGTTTACAATCTCCCGTAGCGGGAGAGATAGAAAGGCAGAGAAGGAAAAAAAACAAACAAGAACGAGTAAGAGTAAAGAAGAAGGAAACAGCGGGAGGCTCTTATAGGGAATGTTCGTATCGCTCCATTTGACTTTGTTCACAGCGGGATCCAATATTGCTCCGGTTTCCGGGAGTTTTCCGTTCGACCGTACTGAGCTCAAGCGAGGCACCAGACATAAAGGGTCCTGACTGCAACAAATGACTAAAGTGTCCGCGGCGTGCAGAGGAGAGAATATATGAATTAATTGGAAAATATACGAATCTAGTTTCAGAAGTACTGCCCAACAACATCAAAGGTTTCTCACAACTGTGTGCACGAAAATTTTGAAAAATCACCTACAATTGTGCACTACATTTAGTTTCACCTTAAATAAGAGCAAAATCGAATTCCAGTTGAGTTTAGCTTTTGGAATGTACAATTCTACAGGCTACGGAGGTGGGAGAAAAACGACAACCCATGTTTGTTTATTTATACGGGAAATATACGACGAGGCTGTTAGAAGGCTTTCACGTAGGGCAGAATGATAGTAAATTTTATTTAAAAAAAAAACAAGCGAAAAAGCTGTCTGAGTAAAGAAAGATTGAGTAAAGACAATAGTAGTTTTATAGACTCGCTCAAGTAGGAGAGCTC
This sequence comes from Ixodes ricinus, assembly GCA_037355805.1. Taxonomy (NCBI): domain Eukaryota; kingdom Metazoa; phylum Arthropoda; class Arachnida; order Ixodida; family Ixodidae; genus Ixodes; species Ixodes ricinus. The sequence continues at coordinate 114,613 of JAZHYW010005066.1, forward strand.
TCACTTTTTGCTGCAATGATCAACACATGATATCAACAAGAACAAGAATGCAGATATGTGTAAACAATTTTGGGCATGAAAATTTGATATTTTCGTTAACTACGTTAATCTTCATTGACAATTCCATGAGATTCCTTTACGTTGTTAACAATGCACTGTCGTGTTTTGATGCATGCTAGTTTTATTATTTGCATTTCTAAATAAGTATTGCTGAGCATGTTCTACAACTCTACAACTGTTTCACTGTGCTACATTGCAGACCATGATTGGTCATTCATTGGCACAAATGAAGGATTTATGATAATAATAAAGGTTATAGTAAAAATGCGATGACAGCTAGAAAGAATAAAACGTGCATATTTGTTTTGAATCAATTCAAATTACTGATTAAGGTACCCCATTCTGGGGTTCCAGATAGAGGCTGCGTACTCAAGCTTCGATCGAAACAGTGATTCATAAAGAAGGAGCTTAGGGGATGAAGAACATGAACGAAAATCCTTAGAAAACTGAACATCCGGTCAGCATTGTTAGTTGCGTGCACTATATGCATGTTCCATGACCGATCATGACGTTACATTAAGACCAATGTATTTACACGTTTGCACGGATTCCAATTACACAGTGTTGAAGTAGTAAATAGGCGAAACTGCGTTACGACAGAATACGCATATTGATTTGCTCTTTGGGATGTTTAGTTCCATTAGCCATGTTCTGCACCAATTAGCTATTAAGATTAGATGAGACAGCAAAAGTTTGATTTCATTATCGGTTAATACTTCTCGGTAACACACATACATACGTTTATTACATAATGAACGTGTACATGAAATTAAACAGGCCCGGAAAAGCACGTGTGTGCTTGAGGGCGGGAAACTGTTGCAATGGATCGCATGTTATTACTTTTACACAAAACAAAAAGACGTAACCGGCATGCTTTCGGGAGAAAAAAGTAACGTAATAGTACATGTTACAGAACCCAACGATTTACAAACTTTAATTTTAAAATCTGAAAATCACAACATGCAAACAAACAAAATGACGCAAAAAGAGGATAAGTGGTTCCAAATCTGGTTAAGCAGCAAAGGTATTGCACCACTCTCTCAGCTCTATCTAACAAACCCTAGTGAATGCAAATCTAAAAGTCGAGCTGGCAACATGTTATAATAATGTAGAACATTAAAAAGCCGTACCCATTTTCCGTAGTTTAGAAAAACCCTTGGCAGAACGTTACCTCCTATTTTGCTCAGGACCCTTTGCTTTTTTAGTGGGCTGCCTAAACGTGTATTTGTAGTAATTGTGTACTAATATGGTATAGGCGTACAAGTTGTCAACTGGTCAGATCCGTAGCGACCGCATCTTTAGGTCAGTTTCGACTTCGGCAAATTTGGTTCCATACGCAATGTTACTTGCTATCATTCGAAAAATAATATCTTATATTCTTTTTTTTTATAATAGGAGCAGGAACCATAAACCGTTATTCCGTATTGTAGTATAAAATCCACAAGTGCCTGATATGCCTTAAATCTAGTACGCGCATCGGTCAGAAAACGAAAGTGGTATATGCACTGGTGTTTTTTTAGGCTTTACAGATTCGTTAAAAAAAAAAGCCATGAAAGCTAAATTTGTGCGGTTTCTACAGCTGAGTTATATGGCCAGGAAGACATAGTCTAGATGGATAATCTTGACAAAGCAGTCGGCCAATTAAGTAAACATTTATTAGTTAGCTTTTTAAGTAGTGAAAATGGACATATGGTTCCAATTAGAAAATTCCTGAGCTTCATCGAAAATCACTAAATCACCTATTTTTAGAAAGATATAATGCATGGGTAGCATTTTACGGCATTGCGTAAAACGCTCCGTTTAAAAGCGTTTCTAAATTTCGTTTTTTTTTTTTTTATTGGAGCGCATTTTTGCGCTTGCGGTCCTGCTCCTTAGCGGCTGGGACGCGCAACACAGGTGCGTCCAACTTCCTTCCATCCTACGAGGGAGGTGAGGGGTGACTTCGCGCCGCGACCACCGGGGAGCAGGACCGCGGGCGCAAAGACGCGCTCCAATAGGAAATCAAAACCTAAAAACGTGTCCAAATATAGCGGCTTTACGGAACGCCGTAAAATGCTGCCCAGTGCTATATCCTTCTAAAAGAGTTGATTTAGTTGTTTCTGATGACGCTCCTCAAGCTTTTAATTGAAACCATATGTGTAACTTTCCTAATTCACAAGTTAAATAACAAAGTTTACTAATTTGCCGACTGATCTTTACGATTAGCCCCCATGCTATGTCCCCTGGCCGTATATCTCACCTTCACAAACCGCCTAAATGCAGCTTTCACGTTTTTTTAAGCGAATCTGTAAACCTTTCAAAAAATCGGTAGAAGCAGCATACTATTCGAAGGCGTCTCGCCAGGTAGTCCACATGCAATCCCCATTACAGATCTTCACCGAAAAGCACACACAAACACCTTGTAGATGACACGTATTTTAGTGGAGCGCACCTGCAGTTTTTACAAGTAGATAAGTGAAGGACTAAGGGCCGAAAATTTTACAATTTTCGTGCGGGTTATGAAACTACATTAGTTTTGTTTTATCGACGTTTACAAAAATTTGGTTGCGAGGGAACCACGCCATTAGTCGGAATATGTCAATTTGAAAAGATGATGTACGTTTCAAATTCATCATTTCCAGATAAAACCAAAGCGGTATCATCGGCGTACCGAAATACACGCGAGGAAGAGTGAAGATCTTCCAATTTCGCTAAGGTAGATGTTGAAAAGGAGAGGGCCTAAAATAAATCCCTGGGGAAGACCGAACCTAAGTGTCAATAACTTACTCTTATCGTCACGAATCTTTCTTAGCTGTTGACGCCCTGGAAAGTTATCAGTCAGGAAGTCATTGAATAGGCCTCTGAAACCCGAGTGTTCTAATGTATGTATAAGCAACCCCGATTAATTGTTTCAACTACCTTTTAGAGGTCTAGAAAAAGTGTTAGCAGAAGGTTGTTACGATCAATATTTTCGTGGATGTGATCGGACAGGTCTTCGAGTAATGATTTTGTGCCTGTGTTTTGGCGAAAGCCATACTGGGAACTACACAGTAAAGAATAATTTTCACAGAAAGACGTCTTTGTTTTGAAGACAAGCTTTTCCATAATTAGAAATACCACGGATTTAAATAAATGGGTCTGTAATCCAACATGTCCTCTTTACTTCTTTTTATAAAGATAGGCTATACAAATGCAACTTTTAGGCCGCTGGAGATTCTACCCGTTGAAAGAGACAAGTTCAATATTTTGAGCAGCACGTATTAAAGTTTGTTAAAGTTAACCGCGATGTCTCTCAAGCGAATACCGTCATTGCCAGGCGCCTTGGCCGCGAACATATTGTTTATATTCAGACTTAGATCCTCTTCCGTCATCTGCGGCAAATAAAACTGAGTTGGCGCAATCCCCCGCAGGACCAATGCAAATATTGCTGTAACTAAACCCCGTCACTTGGAGATCTGCATGACACTTCGAACAAATAGGGTTATTGAACCTCTCGCATAAAGATTGTATATCCCCGGTCTGCAAAAGCCAAAGTTGAAGTTTGGGGGAGTTGCTACGACATACCTCCGAAGATAAGAACAGCCCAAAAGATCGACGGAACGCATGATAAAGGGGGTAGCTCCGGCGATTTTTTGAGTATACCTCAACTAACTTATATTTTGGTGACTCCCCGGCCTTTACCCTTCTCCGGTGATGCTATACTGTCCAGTATCGTCGAAATTCATAATAGTTATTGCGAAATCGGCAAATGAAAATGATGCAAAGACCAACATTCAAATATTCCCGCACTTGTTCAGTGCCGTGACGTCAGTGGCGGGCAGGCTTGCCAGTCGAGCGAGCGAGTCTAAAACAATAGCAATATTGCCAATCATTTGTTCCGTGCAGGGTGCGAGGGCGATGCTGGAGCGAGCTTCCAAAGCATTCGATTTGACACCTGATGAAACTGCTTCCAATACAGTTGGGAACAAATTCTACAGTCCAAAAAGTGAACCCATGCCTTCCACTGACGTCACTTTTTCGTTGTTGCCAATAGAGACTTTCAGTTTGAAAAACACGGTGAGGACCAGATACCGAAAATTCAATAACTTGCGCAGAAAAACAATATTTTGACCTAATATTTGGGATTCTATTTGAGCGATGTTGTTTGGCGAGTTTAGCAAAATTTCAAGCAAATCGGGGACCATGAAGAAATCGCCGGAGTACCTTAAGGAAGACATAGAGAGAGCGCTGACTCGAAACTAAATTTTATTGAACACTACGATGCAATATATACAAGCACAGTTGAGAACAAAAAGAAAGAGGATCAGCCTAAAACACAAACAAAAGGCACAAAAACAAAGCACCGCCTCTAAAAAACATACAGAGGGCACGCGCTAAAGCCAAGTGAATCAAAAAGGCAAGAAAATTAAACTCCTTTCTTGACAAGGCAACCGAAGGACTGCTGACACACACAGCGCCTAATATTTCTATTTCTACTGCGTTAAGAATCTAACAAAGTTGGAGCTGAAGGCTGGCATCCGCAGTCACGGCAATGTATGCCAAGGTGACCAGAAATCGTCGGAGAGACGTTGTTGAAATGCTCCCTTAGCCTGTCATTAAGACAGCGACCCGTGTCGCCGATATAACGCGTGCCGCAAGACAGAGGGGGCGAATAAACAACTCCTTTAGCGCAGGTGACTTAACGGTTACGATGCTTCCTAGTGCATGCCCTCGCCGCCCTATCCGAGGGACTAACGACTCAACACAGTCTTGAAAGCTTTTCAGGATCGGAGAACAACACGTCCACGTCACATCTGCCTGCAATACGTTTGAGGTTATGTGTCACGTTGTGCACACACGGCATGACAGCAAACTTTCTTCTTTCCCGTCGTTTTTCCCCCGCTGGAAAGGACATCGCTCGTCACAGGCCAAGTTTTTTGTTTCTTTGAGCACAGACTCAGCGCCAGCTGTCCACGCGTGTGAGGGGAATCCAGCGACCGTGAGGCGCTCTGTTTGCTTGTCTGCTTATCGAAGCCAAGTTCAACATTGTTAAAGCTAGACCTTCGCAATGCACGTGTGTAGCAGGGGATACGGCCCATTCGCCACATGTCGATTCGTCATAGGGCAACTGGTAACAGGCCCGTTCGTCACAGCGGAACATTCGTCATAGGATGATTCGTCACGCTGGCAGTTCGTCACACAATGACTTCAAGATTGTTATACTTTTTTTATCTTGTTTTCTTAGAAAAGTTACGAAAGGGGTCACTTAATTAAATCCGTACAAGGTCAGTGAGGTTGACTACTGTACGAACGAGAAACAAAAGCATTTCCCAATGACCCCAAAATAAGGCAACATGCAGCCTTTAGCCTGCATGTTGTCTTATCGGGGTCACCTTTCTGACAAAAGAACTTCGAGAACATAAAGTTCACAATAGAAAAAAGCCCACCGAACGCGATTCTTTTTTTTTTTTTGTGCCCCGTTTCAGGGTTTATTATGCCGGTTGCCCTTGGATTATAAAAATATCACTCTCGATTTCTAAATGGAGGTAGTTACTACTAAGAGGGTGGCGATATGCTTCTTCACGAAGGACATTCCTACACTTGCATTAAGGTTTACGAAACTACGTTGTATTGGGCCTTCCGGCGAAGAGGAGTTTGTAAATCTCAGATAGTCACCGATCACGCAAAGACTCGTGTAATTTCTTATTCCAGAGACCAGACGCATGCATTTGACAACACCAAGATAAACGTGCTTCGGGTTCGTCATCAGATGGAGGAAAAGGCTGGTATGTACCATAATCTGTTCCTGCTCTTATATTCCCTAAACAAGGTCACTAATGTAATTTATTCCAGTGGAAGGCCGTCTCACCACACCAAATACTTCAGGCTGCTGTTGCTTGTGTCAGTGACGACACTGCTTTGCCGATTCCCGCACCGTCAACACTTCGGCGCACAATCCGCAAGCAAAGGCAGCGGGCGAATTTCGAGTACAGCGTATCATCTTGCACAGCCGACATACGAATGCCCACAGAGTTCAAAGTAAAGTGTATTGCAGCGCAACATCACAGTGCGCGACATAGTATGATTATAATGACGGTTTTACCTGCATGCAGACCATAGCCAAAGGAGATTCCTTTCTCCTCCACGATAGCGGAGAGGGCAACAGCGAAATAATCCTGATCTTTGCTACCGAGCGCAACTTGAGCTGTCTGGCTCATGCGACTACGTGGTTCGCGGACGGGACCTTTAAAGTGACCCCGGCACAGTTTTACTAACTGTACACGGGGCATGCCACAGTCAACGGCGTGGTAGTGCCAATGGTTTACGGCTTGCTGCCCAAACAATCTGAAGCTACCTACAAAAGTTAAGCATTCAAGAGCTCTGATAAATGTATAAAACGAAACGCTCGGTGGCTCTTTTATTGGATATGTGTTCAAACACTTCAAAATATGTTCTCTCGTTTTAAGGTTTTTCGACGTCGTTCTGAGTCACATGGGGGCCAACTGACTTGAGGTGGCTTACACGGACTTCCAGATAGTGGCGATCAACGATACAGGGATGCTTTTTCACTTATCCCAGTCGGTGTATAGGAAAGTGTGTTCCAGTTGTCACCAGAGTCGCTACAATTCAGATGACGAGTTTGCTGTGAAATGAAATGAATGAAATGGTATGCGGCATTCTATTTTGATGTCTTTTTGTTGTCTTCAGGTAAGCCAAGTGGTTACTTTATTTCTTGTTGATTTTCAAATGGGAATGCTTCCAGCATTGGCCTTCTTGCCAACTGCCGACATTCCCGAGGCCTTCAAGGACCTTCTCGAGGTTTTCCCCACCGATGCCTCACTCGTGGCGGACTACTTCGAGGACGTGTATATCGGGAGGTTCCGTCGAAGCGGCTTGTCATCGGTTTGGTCAGTCAGAAAATCAACACTAGCAGAAAGGACAAGGAAGAAACAACAGCGTCGAAGCGTGGCTCCGGGGACTGCACGTAAGAACTAACCTAATCCTTTGATAACTAGGACGTTTTCTGTAGTACATTTTTGCATTTGTGGCTCATAATTTGAGTACGGTGCCCACTCGAAAAGCTTTTTCCACGAGTGTGTGTGTTCTTTTTTCTTTTTATCCTTGACAGAGATGAAGCTGGCTCAAGCAGAGGGCGGCGCGACATCTTCGAGTGTGTTCAAGAAGCACGCCGACAGCAACCGGCGTCTTGAAATCATTGTGAGCCGCTACAATGGTCGCAATCGTCTTGAAACCCTGAGGGTGGCAGCTCGGAATATCGCTTTTTATTTTGTTTTTATTTCGCTCTATAAACCTGTTGCTTTCTAAGTACAACGATGACTTGTTTGGATGTTCCTCTCCTCAGTAATATGAAATATACCGTACTAATTTTTATTCCATGGACAGCCAGCTGAATATATGTTGGGCAAATTGAAATATCCGGTCGCAAAGTGACAAACGTTCCTAGGGACAAATTACCCTATGACGAATGTTCCGCTGTGACGAACGGGCCTATTTCCAGTTGGCCTATGACGAATGCGCACATGACAAACGGGCCTACACCCGTGTAGCAGGTCTTCGCGATTGCCCGTTTTGTCCGTCGGTATGTCCGTGTCTTCTTTCATTTGGTCTTCGTCTTTTGCGCGGTTTTCATCTTCTGATATCTGTAGCGAATATGAATACGTATTTATAATTTGTCGGCGAAAGCGAGTTCGTCACGATTAATTCACGCTCAGCGCGTGTTTAGAACGAGCCCCCGCTTACCATCTCAGAAGAACTTACAATGTTAGCGATGTGCAAAACTGCAATGCACCTCGCAAAACCGTTGTGGAAGCTTATCGTAAGCTTGCGCTGAGTAGTGACGGACGGAGGAATGGCCGCCAGTAAATGCCGCCTTGGCACCACGGCGTGCTTGAGCGAGCAGGGAGTCAATCGTGCGTGATCACAGAGCAGCGCTTACAAACTACAACCTCTAAAACAACGTAACTAGCAGAAATCGATTGTTGAGACGGCTGCGCGAACGCAGCAGAAAAACATGGCGCAAGAAGAACCAGTACGAACAAGTAATATCTTTAAGTACGAACATAGTATTGGGACGGAAGGTTGCTTTACAAACGGCCAACGCGCTGATTCCCACTGAAAAACTGGTGGTAGCATTTTTGATTTCGGTTTCCGAGTGAATCGGGGTTTCTCATAACAGTAACATTTCTGGCAGTGCTCGTATCTAGTCTTCGTGAATCAATATCAGTCATTTATTTTGGTTCGACATTTAACCGGATGTACTCCTTTAACACACTCGTCCACCGGATCAAGACCGTGAGGTCTTGATTCTGGCACACCGATAACTTCAAACATTCAAAGAAAAATAACATAGAAGTATTGAACTATACATAAATTAATACGAGCAATACATAAAAACAGGATCACTATATGGGAGTAAATACGATTTACATTTCATTTCAAAAACGACGTGAAAAATACATTTGCGCGTTGGTAGTACCTTAAATGTGACAATAGCATACTGGCTGTATGAACAAGAGAAATAAAGGCGACATGAAGCTACAACCAGTGCAAAGCTTTATGCGATTGAAAAAAAAAAAACTTTTGAGGCCCGGCTTGACGGGAACAGATTTTCTATCGAGTCACGGAAATTCTGAGAGCACGAATAAAAAAGGTCAAGGTTCTTTGCGTACCTATTTTATTGATCCAATAACCTGGGATTGTGCTTATCTTACGTAAAGATCTAGATACAGGAAAAGGTGAATTGAGCCTTGGAGCCTTTCTAGGAAACTTAAACCGTAGTTGAGAAAAAAGACCTGGAGACCTAGAACTAGTCTGACGCGCTTCAAGAGAGTCTCGTACTTCAAAGACTGCTCATCCCTTGTGGAGAAGCGATGCTTGAAGAATGACATGACTTTTTTACACCTTTGATTTTTAGCAAATTAATTTTACCAGCACCGTTCTGCAACACCGATGCGTATACTAGCTAAGAATGGCTCAGTGAACAATAATGCGGAATAAACGTACAAGGACTGGTGAATTACATTGTCAAGCGACACACAATTCCCAGAACTGGTTATAATAATATAAATAATATTAATCAATCTTCATTTTTACGCGCCCAAAACAAATTTATAGTCTATATTGTGGTGCACAGAAAACAAAGTAAAACACAGCACTATGTCAAACATTAAAATACACGTCACAATAGAATTATAAACAATACATAACAAGAAAATGAAAAGCCTATACAAAACCCGCTTTACAATGGCTAGTTGGAAGACATCCGCCCTTGCACATGAAATATTATTTAAATGCGAAAGTATTAACTGTCCCATGGAGCGAACCGACGTCATCAGTTTTGAAGCCGCGCCAAGCGTTGGCGAAACGGCACCCAAATCCCCTTTCCCAAGTGTAGCCGATTTCTGATGGATTATGCTCGCATTGGCTGGCGCGCGTCATTAAGGAACGAGGCTCTCATTGGCTCTCGTGCGCCGTAATTCAACGCCACCAGAGAAGCCCTCTCCATGGCGGTGCAGAGCACGCTGCGGCGCGGCCGCCGGGAGGAAGGAGCGGTCGCGGCAGAGCCAGAGCCCGCCCGGGCATACTCCGGAGAGGTCGCACGGCCGAGCTTGGCGCGGCCACTTCACGAAAGCGCGCGCTCGGTCGTCCCCCGGCAAAACGTGGCCGACCACGCCACTACGCCGCAGACAAACTAAGGGAGCGGAAGAGCGACATTCATGTTTCCGCATTTTTATGTGGCAATCCCATGACAAAATAATGTGCATATTGTCACGAAGGACAAGTGATGAGGCGGTGAATAACTGAATAAACTAAACGTTTAATGGGGCGAACTTGTGCCCAAAAATAAAAAGGGAACAGAATAAAGTAGAGCGTCGCGGGCGTCGAAGTCGGCGTGACAGCAGAGTCGAACGCTGGGGCGAAACTGACCCTGGCTCGCCACGCGAAACCCCTTATGTACACGCGCGGGCTTCGGGAATAATCGGCGTAGAAGGTTCGACGCGTAGAACATTCTGACCTCGAACAAGCAACAGGATTCTCGAATTTTCCGGAACACCAAATTGCAGGAATAAACAAAATACACGACGCTCCCAGGAATCGAACCCTGGCCTTTCGCGTGGGAGGCTGGCGCGATAACCGTTAGGCCACGCGCGCGCTGCCCACTTGGCCAGCGGCGCGCGCGGCATTACTCCCCCTTTAAAAAGTGCATCGCCCCGATGCAGCACAAAACAAAACAAAGCAAACAAAAATAACAGTAAACTAAAGAGGCATTTGGAACACATAAGGTTCATAGTCCTATCGAGCGTAGTACGGCTTCATGCGCACGACGTGGACGACTTCTGGTCGTGGAGGGCGGCGTGATGAAGTCCGTGTTCCGTCGGGCATCACCTCGTAGTTCAGATCCCCTAGTCGACGAAGCACTTTGTAGGGTCCAAAGTAGCGCTTTAGGAGTTTCTCGCTCAGGCCACGGCGGCGGATTGGTGTCCACACCCACACCTGGTCTCCGGGTTGAAAGTGGACGTCCCGACGACGAAGGTTATAGCGGCGTGCGTCGACTCGCTGTTGGTCATGAATCTTGATTCTTGCCAGTTGGCGAGCTTCTTCGGCGCGTTGCGAGATCAGTTGAGCATCGTCGATGCCATCGTCGGCAGGCACGTGAGGCAGCATGGCGTCGAGCATTGTGGTAACCGTCCGGCCGTGTACCAGTTGGAACGGTGTCATTCCCGTGGTTTCTTGCACCGCTGTGTTGTACGCAAACGTGACGTACGGCAACACCTCGTCCCATGTCTTGTGCTCTACGTCGACGTACATGGAGATCATGTCGGCGATCGTCTTGTTGAGCCGCTCCGTTAGCCCGTTGGTCTGCGGATGATAAGCAGTTGTTCGTCGATGGCTGGTATGACTGAGCCGAAGAACTTCTTGAGTCAGCTGTGCCATGAAAGACGACCCGCGATCTGTGATCAGCACTTCAGGTGCGCCGTGTCGAAGGAGAATAGACTCGACAAAAAACTTGGCGACTTCTACCGCTGTTCCCGATGGCAAAGCTTTGGTCTCGGCGTATCGTGTAAGATAATCGGTCGCGACGATGATCCACCGATTTCCTTGCGTCGACGTTGGGAACGGCCCAAGTAAATCCATTCCGACCTGCTGGAAGGGCGTAGTCGGTGCAGGTATCGGCTGCAGGAGCCCTGCTGGCTTCGTCGGAGGCCTCTTACGTCGTTGGCACTCATGGCACGACCGTGTGTACAGGTGGACTGTTTTCGGGAGTCTTGGCCAGTAATACTTCTCACGAATCCGGGCGAGCGTCCTGCTGTAGCCAAGGTGTCCAGCCGTCGGGTCGTCATGGCATGCTTGAAAGATTTCTTGTCGCAGGCCGGCCGGAACAACGAGCAGCCAGGCAGGGTTGCTCGTTCCGAAGTTCTTCTTGAAGAGCACGCCTCGCCGCAGAACGAAGCTTGGCAAGTCTCGGGCCAAGACTCGCGGAACTGAACTTCCTTGACCTTCGAGGTGGTCAATCACGGAGCGAAGTTCGGGGTCGTCTCGCTGAAGTGCTCCCATGTCGGTATCTGTGATTGCTCCAAGGAAACGGGCGTCATCATCGTCGTCGGTGGTGTCGGGAGGAGATTCGACTGGGGCCCTTGACAAACAATCGGCGTCATTATGCTTGCGGCCAGACTTGTGCACAATGGTCACGTCGAATTCTTGCAGTCTAAGGCTCCAGCGAGCGAGACGTCCTGACGGGTCCTTGAGGTTGGAGAGCCAACAGAGAGCGTGGTGGTCCGTGACAACGCGGAACGGGATCCCGTACAGGTATGGACGGAACTTGGTTAACGCCCAGATGACAGCGAGACATTCCTTGTCGGTTGTTGAGTAATTTTTCTCTGCCTTGGACAGTGCCCGGCTTGCGTAAGCGATCACCCTCTCTGCTCCGTCTTGTCTTTGGACGAGCACCGCACCTAGCCCGGCGTCGCTGGCGTCTGTGTGAACTTCCGTTTCCGCTGACGGATCGAAGTGTCCGAGGATAGGGGGCGACTGGAGTCTTTCCTTCAGTTCGTTGAATGCTTGTTCTTGCTCCTCCCCCACTGGAAGTTCACGTCGTCCTTCGTCAGATGCGTGAGCGGTGAAGAAATTTTGGCGAAATCGCGAACGAAACGTCTGTAGTATGCGCACAGCCCAAGAAATCTTCGTACGGCTTTCTTGTCTGATGGCTTCGGAAACTCGGCGACAGCGGATGTCTTTGCAGGGTCAGGACTTACACCTTGAGCACTCACGACATGGCCCAGGAATTTGAGCTCACCGTAAGCGAACCGACATTTTGACGGCTTCAGTGTCAGTCCGGCATTCTGGATAGCCTGTAGCACGGCTCGCAAACGTCTGAGGTGCTCGTCAAAGTCGCTGGCGAATACCACGACGTCGTCGAGATAGACGAGACAACTTTGCCATTTCAAGCCGGAAAGAACGGTGTCCATTACGCGCTGGAACGTCGCCGGTGCTGTGCATAGTCCGAACGGCATCACTTTAAATTCGTACAGCCCGTCCGGCGTGACGAAGGCAGTCTTTTCACGATCTCGTTCGTCGACCTCGATCTGCCAGTACCCACTCTTCAGGTCCATCGACGAAAAGTATCGGGCGTGGCGCAGCCGGTCCAGGGTGTCGTCGATGCGTGGCAGCGGGTAGACGTCCTTTTTTGTTACAGCGTTCAGTCGACGATAGTCCACACAGAACCGAAGAGTCCCGTCTTTCTTTTTCACAAGGACTACCGGTGAAGCCCACGGGCTGCTTGAGGGCTGGACAATGTCGTCATCGAGCATTTCTTGGACCTGCTTCTGGATGACTTCTCTCTCTTTCACAGAGACACGGTACGGCGACCGATGAACAGGAAGCGCGTTGTCTTCAGTGACGATTCGGTGTTTCGCAACGGTCGTTTGGCGCACTTTTGACGACGTGGAGAAGCACTCATTGAACTCGGCGAGAAGGTCATTGAGTTTTCGTCGTTGTGGGGTGGGCAGGGTGGGGTCGATGTCAAACTGCGAAGGCGGCGTAGTCTTGGGTGGCCACGGAGGGAGGTCTTCTGATATTCCTGCGATTGCGGCTGAGTCCGGGAGTTCCTCGGCGTGACCCACGGCGGTGCCTTTCGTAAGGTGCTGGGCCTCCTGTCGGAAGTTCGTTACCAGTGCGACAGCGTGTCCGTCTTGGAGCTCCGCGACGCCTCTTGCGATGCCGATCCCTCTTCCTAGAAGCAACTGGAGGCTTCCTTCGAGCAAAACGTCGCCGCAGAAAGTCTCATCAACCCCGACGGGTACGAAAACACTTGACCGCGGTGGTAGGTTCACGTGGTTTGCGAGGACTCGTACCGCGGATGACGTCGCTTTGGGTTCCTCCGGTGGTGGAGCAGGTTTTCGTAGCGTCAGCCGGTTTGCTCCGAGGTCGATGACGGCGCCATACTCGCAGAGAAAGTCCATGCCGAGGATAATGTCCCTCGAACAGTCTTGCAGAACAACGAACTTGACAGGGCACGTCTCACCATGGATCTCGACGCGAGCAGTGCATCTCCCAACCGGCGTGATGAGGTGCCCTCCGGCGGTTCGTATTTGAGGTCCATTCCACGGCGTCGTGACTTTTCGAAGGCGGCGGGAGAGCCTCCCACTCAAGACTGAGTAATCTGCTCCGGTGTCCACGAGTGCTGATGCGTCGTGGCCGTCGATGACAACGTTTAGGTTATTGGACACCGTTGCAGGGGCGTCGTTCCGGTCTCTGGTAGCGTTCGAGTGGGGGCCCTCCGACGTTCGTGGAGGATCTTGGCGTCGGTCGTCTTCGGCAACTCCACCTCCAGGGGTTGCCGCGCCTAGTTTCCCCGGCGTGGAGCGAGGGGCGACAGGCTTTCACGGCGGGGTCGGTGCATCGGCGAAGCGGAACGTCGTGGCGAAGGCGACCGGAACTCTCGGCGGGTCGCAGGCTCGGGGGACTGAGGTCGTCGAAGGTACTCGGCGATCTCCCGAGGGCGTTCACCATGACGGGGGCGCGGGTCGTTCGGGTGGAATCCGCGTAGCCCGAGTCGTCGGTATGGGCATCGGCGGTAGGTGTGGTCCGGTTCCCCGCAATGGAAGCACAGAGGGCGTCGGTCGGGCGTTCGCCACACGTCGGTCTTCCGGGCTGCGCGGGGCTCTTGGGCGGCGTACTTGACCTGGTCTTCGCTGCGGCGGTCGGGCTGCGGTGCAGGAGACAGACGTCGGGGCGGCGCGACATAGGCTCGAGGAGGAGGCGGTGGCCGTCGGGTCACTGCGGCGTAGGTCAAGGTGGGCTCCTCGGGTGCTGCTACGCTGGCAGGAGCCTCCGGTTGAATTGCCCGCTGGACCTCCTCGCGGACAACTTCGGCTATTGACACCGAAGCAGGCTGGTGGGTAGCAGGCAGGAGCTTCTTGATTTCCTCACGGACGACGTCCCGGATGATGTCGCGGATGTCCGGGATGCTGTAGCTGGACGGCGAGAGTGCAGCGAAGCCGGGATGCCTCTGGTAGTGTGAGGCCCGCGCGTGAAGGGCACGTTCGATGTTGGTGGCCTCAGTGATGAAACCTTCGACGGTGGTAGGCGGGCTCCGCACGAGGCCCCCGAATATGTTTTCTTTCACGCCCCGCATTAGGACCCGCAACTTTTTCTCTTCGGGAGCGTTTGGGTCGGCGCGTTTCATGAGGCGGAGAACGTCTTCGACGAAGCTTGTGACGCTCTCGTTTGGCCCTTGGTGTCTTGCTTGGAGAAGTTCTTCGGCACGCTGTCGTCGCTGCTGGTTGGCAAAGGTGCGTCGCAGCTCGGCCTGGAATTCTTCCCACGACGAAATCGACGCTTCGTGGTTCTCGAACCAGGTGCGTGCCGTGCCTTCCAGAGCGAAGTAGACGTTCTGAAGGCACTGCTCCGGTGTCCACTGGTTATGGCGGGCCACTCGTTCATAATGCTGTAGCCAATCTTCAACGTCCTCGTTGATCTCCCCGTGGAAAGGTGTCGGACTCCGGGGTGCGACGGGCAGGTATACGACGGCAGGAGCGGCCGGGGTCTCCGATTGGTTGGCCATCGTCGTCCTCCCTGTCTGCCTGGTCCTGGGTGGCAAGGGTCCTGATTCCGGGGGTAGGCCAAGGTTCCGGCGGCTTGATCGGATCCCGGGCTGGTCTTCACTCGGTTCTTGGGGGCTTGGGCTCGGACTTGAACTGCGGGAAGTCGGAGGGGTACGCGGCAGGGGCATGCGTTACCCCGCACCTCCACCAAAATGTCACGAAGGACAAGTGATGAGGCGGTGAATAACTGAATAAACTAAACGTTTAATGGGGCGAACTTGTGCCCAAAAATAAAAAGGGAACAGAATAAAGTAGAGCGTCGCGGGCGTCGAAGTCGGCGTGACAGCAGAGTCGAACGCTGGGGCGAAACTGACCCTGGCTCGCCACGCGAAACCCCTTATGTACACGCGCGGGCTTCGGGAATAATCGGCGTAGAAGGTTCGACGCGTAGAACATTCTGACCTCGAACAAGCAACAGGATTCTCGAATTTTCCGGAACACCAAATTGCAGGAATAAACAAAATACACGACGCTCCCAGGAATCGAACCCTGGCCTTTCGCGTGGGAGGCTGGCGCGATAACCGTTAGGCCACGCGCGCGCTGCCCACTTGGCCAGCGGCGCGCGCGGCAATATCCCGCGGTTGTGGTCGAAAAGTATAAGATAATTTTTCTGAATTAAAAAGCACTACCTTAGTTTTAGAGTTAATTTTCAGCTACATTCTCTCTCGCGTTCTTTGCAGTGATTACAAAGTGCAATTTGCGACTTAAACAAATGTTTCAATCTCATTGCAAAAAAAAAAGTTAACTAGTGTCATTGGCAGAAATCACGAAGGTTACGTCTATACCTTTCTTAGCAGTGACGTTAATGTAAATACTAGAAAGCGATTAGTGCGCAACGCCATGGCGTTTATCATCTTTCGGTGCGTATAGTATTATCGTCAGCGAATCATGCGCAGTGAACACGCCTGAAGCGTTTATTTTCATTTTTTTTTATTCTGATTATTTTTTATACTTTGTTTTCTAGCCTTTTTTATCCTTTGATTCGCTTCTACTTCTAACAAATAAAAGCACGCGTTACGTGAATGTTCGTATGTGTGACTACTAGCCAAGGTGTAGATTCAAAATTTTTAATATATTCGAAGCACACGAAGACTCTTACACAATACAATGAACGACATGGAATGCCTGGTGTAAAAAAAGAAATTATAGTGTAACGTTTTTTTTTATTTCCTTCTACAATGTGAAATAATTACTTAATTACAAAACGTTGACCTAGTGACTTTTATCGGAGGCGACTATGCACTGGTAGCGTTATATGCACAGAGAAACTGAGGGAGAGGAAGCGCGTGGTAACGCCAGAAAGCCGAGCTCTGGTTGGTCGAATTAGTGGGTAGACCTAAATCTTCCTGTTATGTCCACTGCACTCAGTGGACACAAAGGATAGTGGACTGCCCACTATTCTTTTAATCAAAGTCAATCAAAGCTGGGCGTCGTTCTGACGTCACTGCTACTCCTAAGCAAGACGGAGACGACTTGACCTCCGCATTGATATCTTGTAATCAGCAAGATGTTATTTTGCTATGTTCTACTCTCTACTAATTTATAAATTTGGCCCATTATGCATTTTTCACAAACCAGTTTTATATATTGAATAATATGCTAAATATAAAAAAACGACAAAACAAATACAAGAATTTTGGGGTTTTACGTGCCAAATCAACCACCTGACGGTTTTACAACGTGCACCTAAAAACTTCGGGCGCACGGCTCCTTTTTTCGCAACAATTTACACGTCAGATTGCGGGCACACTCCCCTGATTCGAACTCACCACATGGAGATCCGTAGGCGGGCGCTTTGCCTCCGAACCACCGAAAATAACGAAAAAAAAAAACTCCCATCTTTCCTATGGCGATAGGGTTCATTCGTATTTTAATCCAAATGTTTCTTCAGCTCCGTGGGTATTGTTTCTTCAACACAAATGTCACAAACTATGTTCGCTCCTGAAAACTAAATCCGCATTTTCCAGCCTAATTCTCAACCCATTTCGGAAAAAAAAAAATATATATATATATAAATATATAAACCGTTGACCTTATTTTTTGAAGCATTTGATTCCGATCGTTTTCCGTGTTTTTACTTAATGGAATTTTACTTTGCAGAGATCCTGAACAACTGGGCCTTCAAATATCGAAACTCTGTGAATCAAGAAGCGCAGCAGAAATTCCTCCCTATATTCCGGCCCTCCTTAAGTCGACCACCGCCGACACGCTTCTGTCCTATGGAGTCTAAAGTCCCTTGATGCTTCTTTTTACAAGTAACGAGAACTAATACGAAGGACGAAGGACAATCCGTAGGAACAAAAATGGCGTCGTTCAGTTCATTCTTTTCAAATCAAATCAAATCAAATCATTTGTTTGCATCTGCAAGTACAGATGCCGGAGTCACGGGCAAAAAAGCCAATCTTTGTTGGCTTGACGAGGTCCGGGCCCCGAGAGCTTGGCAGATGGTGACAGAGATGCAGGAAAAACAATCAGGGTAATAAATATGCACAAAAGACGTTAACTAAAAGGTTAACATAACTTAATACATATTATACAAAAAGTAGGTACATTGACTTACGGTTTAAACTATAAATGTCAAGATTATCTAAAGAATGTTTATTGAGTAATGTGGGTAGGTTATAATGAAGAGATTGCAAGCCGTAATTTGTACGATAACGGGACAGCCTCCATTCTTCCGAGCAGCGGGTGCGGATGGTGGTTATATTTCTGGTTAAATTTGATGTATGCCTCAAAAACCAATCACTTCTGGTGATGAAAAACAAAATGACCTAGTCAGAAGGTATTCATACAAACAATATATATTGATAATTTTGTATTTTTGAAATAATGATTCGGTATGGAATAAATAATGAACGTTTCCAATAAAGCGTAACACTTTCTTTTGAAGCAATAGTATTTTGTTTAGATTTGATTTTGTCGTCGTACCCCAAATGAGATGACAATACGTTATTTGGGATTTAAATAATGCATGATATATTTGTAATTTTATATTTTCGGGGAGAATGAAACGACACCGAGCAATAATACCGACGATTTCGCATAATTTACTGGTAATATGATTTATATGTTCATCCCAAGACAAGTTTTCTGAAAATATAACACCCAATGTTTCATGACTTTTCACTAGCTCAACTGGCTTAGAATTGAACTGGAGAGTTTTGTTTAGAGCTACATGTTTATTGATTGATCTAAATAATATTGCTTTAGTTTTGGTTTCATTAATATTAAGCCCATTTGAATTTGACCACATTGCAAATTTGGAGAGCATGACATTTCCATTTGATTATTAAGTTATCCGCATCCGCGTCAGAGGAGGAACAGACTGGTGTCGTCACGCATACATTATGAAATGCGTGTCTTCTATCAGTATTCATAATATCATTTATATAAATATTAAACAGTAAGGGCCCCAATATACTACCTTGTGGGACACCATATCTGATCGGCATAAAAGATGATAAATGTCCATCAATGCACACACACTGCATACGATCTTCTAGATATGAACACAAAAGTGAAAGTGAGGACTACGAATGCCAAATACTAGTATAATTTGTCAACAAGTATTTTGTGATTAATACAATCAAAGGCTTTGCTAAAATCTATAAATATGCCTAACGTCAAAAGTTTGTCTTCGATGTTATGTAAAATACTTCTTTTGTAAGAGGAGTGCGGATTCCGTCGACTTTCCCTTTCTAAAACCGAACTGAGACTCAGAAAGTACTGAGTGTTTGACAAAAAAACTATCGAAACGACACAAAATAATCTTTTCGAGCCCTTTAGAAAAAATAGGTAGGACCGATATAGGTCTATAATTAGAGCAAATGATTCTTTTCACCACCCCTATACAGCACTGGCAAACATTTTGCAAGTTTCATTTTCCTAGGGAAATCTCCGCACGACAAGCACAAATTGAAGATGTGTACAAGATATGGCGAAATAATGTCAAGAATATATTTATTGGGTTTAATTTGGAGGTCATCAATATCGCATGTTTTACTATTATTTAGGCCCATAAATGTTTTAAACACTTCATCATAACTAGTAGGATCAAAAAAGATAGATTCATTGATTCCTCGTGAAATACATGTCCACAGCTGCCTCACAGTATGAGCTGGACGCTAGATTTACAGAAATGGGAATTAAAAACATTCAGCCATCTATGCCTAAGTTCTCCTATGAAACTTGCGCGATCTACCGCGCTGTAAGATTTCATTTATTGATTTCCAAACGATATCTGGACGTTTTCTTGAAGCCTCATAGAACAGTTTATTATAATATTCACGCTTTGCCCTCCTTAGATCTGCTGTTAAGGTATTGCGATATTTCTTGAAGATAACTAATTTATTTAGGTCTTTCGTAGTGATATAATCTCTGTACAACCAAGTTTTGTGCCCTATCATTTTAATGTGATACAGGCGTAATCCAAGGCATTGCGAATTTTTTTGATGAGGTAATTGTCTCTATATGGAAAAACATTTCTTATAAACAGTTTTTAGTCTATCAAGGAAGTTTTCATACGCATCGTTGATGTTTATCTGTGACAGTATCGGCGTCCAATCTATAGATGAAATTGCATTTCTAAAATACAAGAGGTTTGATGCTGATATATACTGGTAAGAAAAGGCTGTCATTTTGACCTTAGTTATAAGATCTGTACAATGAAAGAAACAAAAGTCAGAATATGATCACTAACGTCACGGCAAATAGTGCCCGCAGTGCCTTAATCTTGGCGCTTATATTTGTAATAAAGAGGTCGATGACAGCTTGATGAGCATTCAGTGTCTCTTGTGGATGACATAATTACGTTCTGAA
Source organism: Ixodes ricinus (assembly GCA_037355805.1). Lineage (NCBI taxonomy): Eukaryota > Metazoa > Arthropoda > Arachnida > Ixodida > Ixodidae > Ixodes > Ixodes ricinus. Next base: position 134,574 of record JAZHYW010005066.1, read on the forward strand.
AGCCATAGGAAGCGAGGGTATTATTCAATGGCGAAGATAGACCGTCATTGCTTTGCATATTCAGGTTTGAAATCTCCTCCCTCAATATTTGCAGAAAATTATTTGAAGACTGAAACATATCCAAATAGACTGTCCAGAAAAGACAAGAAAATTGGTGAAATTCGTTGATGGCGGGCGATGAACAACAGAAAAAATTTGATTTTTGCATCGTACACTAAAATTACAATCATCAGTAATCTACGGTAAATGGAAAAGGATTAAAGAATGAAGTAATGAGATAATCATTATCAAAACGCTCTCTCTACAGTTCACTTGTCTAGAAAGGTTATTAGAATGGTAAAACAAATATGATTCAATTGTTTGAATGAAGTTTCAAAACATTATATGTTTGTTCAATCGTACATGATTTCAAAAGAAAGTGATAATGTCGTTCATCTGTTTTTTATTGAACGAACATTTAGATGAAACACGGAAATATCTTTCGCATCAAGTAAGTTTTGATATTTGAAGGAAAAAATTAATTCATGGTAGTGCATCAGAAAAAGAAAAACACAAGGTACCTACCTTATAATAGGCTAACAAATCTGGTCAAGATCCTCTTCATGTGTAATTATACAATCGGAGTGCCAACCGATTTTCGTGGCCATTATCTTGCAAGCTGGAATCCAACAAGCGCCATTGGCACTCTCGCTTTTTTGCGTGGTCATTCCAAGCAGTCGTTTCAATGTAGGGCATATGCTCATTTACAAACACGGTAAGTGACCATCAAAACCAAGTTCAGAAGCAGATAACCGCTTTTTTTTGCTTTTTCCAAAACTGAATCACGCTTGTTCCTTTGTGCAACCAAAATATATTATCGATCACAGTCTCGTTAACATACGGTGGCATACCTCAACGTCCGAGCCGGTAATCTGCCTCACCCACCAGGTTCCCTATCTTACCGATTAAATGCATGATGTTTTCTGGCCATTGGTTTTGGAATGCCCTCTCATTTCCAAGTCACGGTTTCGGGAGTACTGTTCGGCTACTGGGTGAGCCTCATTTCAACATCTCGGGCACTCTTTTCATGATATCATATTTTTCCTTAAGGCTGCTTGCTGATTTTTCCAAGGCTGAATTTTCCCCTATGACTGTTCTTTAGTTTCTCCTTAATGTCCTCAAACTTCTTGTTTATGAACTCCATTCCCCCGTTTATGCTCTTAAGCTCTGAATGAATTTCATGCGAAGATCGGGACCTAAACTCGCGTTCAAGCGAGGCCACGGAGCACTTCTGAGTTCTTTTTTAGATCATCCTCAGTTCTGAAAACATTTTAGCCATCTCTAGATATGACCAAGAAAAGCCCAGACACAATTTACAATTTGAAACACAATAAGCAAGAAAACAAGCAGTCTTTGGCAGTAGTGACGGTGCAAAAATAAAAAAGAGCAAGGTCGTAAGCAACAAGGAACCAACCTGGAACGGTAGCGAAGATTTCTTAGGGACGATGTACAACCAGCCGTCACCACGCTGCTCAAGGTGCCGCGAACAGAGTGCTGAACCAGGTCTTTAGTAGCTAGATGTCGCTGGGCCACGAGAGAGACGACGAATAGCAGCTGGCACGTGCCGGTTTTGATGACGATGACGCGTTCCAGTTTTTGCCGTGCCGTTTTCGCCTGTCGTCGACCATGATCCGTGAGAAGTTTGAAATCGGTGTTTCCAGCGGCGCTTGGTATCAGCCTCAGTCAACCTGGAACGGTAGCGAAGATTTCTCAGGACGATGTACAACCAGCCGTCAC